>JBBMJZ010239828.1:0-19013 GCA_037833815.1 Zingiber zerumbet
CTTTTCTTACTGTTCTACTTTGTCGGTATTTTCATTTCTAGCATTCTGTACTCAAGTTTTTGTAATTATTCGAATTGTTAGTGAATTGCCCAACGAAAATACTCACGGAGTACGGGCCTTCGAGTAGGAGTCGTTACAGGCTCCAAACGAAGTAAATCCACTGTGTTCATCTGTTTGTTACTTTTCCGCTGCGTTTATACTCGACGTTGTTTTTCCGAATCAATATTCACCCCCCCCCTTTATCAAACGTTCACGATCCAACAGTATGAAAACAACTTTAAACTCCTCAGAAGTTCAAATAGAAGAGGTACGAAATCTACTAAACCATCACTATGTCGAGCCCAAAAGTGTGGCCAAGAAACGTCATCAGTGTACTGATGTAATAAACAAATATTGTCAAATTTACAGATGAGATCTTCGGAATTTGTAGTATCATTATATTCTTCGATTTGTAATACCCGAAAGTGTCTTAGAAATTCTTCTTAGAGGATGTCCTTCAAAAATGGAGGGCCTCAAGGAGCTTTGGTTCCACTAGATTCGAGACCCTTTTCCCTCATAAAATCCCAATGAGGGGTTTCATTGGAAGATTCCACAAAATGTTCTCTCATGGCAAATTTTTTGATCGGTACGAGAGAAACAGTTTGTGGTGTTCCCATAGGGCAAGGCACCTTCTGGTGTGTTAGTGTCGCTTCAACCAACTGGGGTGGTGGTTCGGTCGAGGGATTGATTATCGTTGGAGGATGTGAGGTTTGCCCTTTTAATACCACTTTGTCAACATCCTTTGTTGTAGGGGTGTCAATTCGGGTGGGTTGGGGTTGGGTTGAAAACCAGTTTTTTTAAAAAATACCCAACCCGAACTCGACCCGAACCCGACTCTAACCCGAAGCCTATAAACCCGAACCCGAACCCGTTCCAACCCGGACAACCCGCCAACCCGCCAACCCGATTTTTTTTTTAATTATTTTTTTTATTTTTTTTATCAGTCTCAAAAAAATAAAAGCATGAATCTCATTTGATGCCTTGATGGTATATTTGTATCCAACCTACAATTCATCTGATGGCATTTGCATAATCAAAACCATCAAAGGCTCAATTCAAAGCCAACTAAGTTTCTAAACCGCTAAACTTGTACTCTCGAATCTCGATGGCTCGATGCTTTGAGTCTTTGACTGGGAATAAATGGAACACAAAATGACAAAATATGAAAATCACCCATAAGCCATAACAACTCCAGTGCATAACCAAAACATTGAACCCATTTTGGCATTTTCTAAGCTCGTCCTAAATACCACCGATTACAACATGAGGCCGAAAACCGTGTATTTTAAGGAAAATCGTTCACATAAGCGACTTCAGTTGGATGCCAAAGCAAATTTTGTCATAACAACTCCAGTGCTCGACTACTTGCAAATGGAAAAGAAACCACCGATTACAACATCTGAACATCATGATTCATGAATCATAAGGTATTAAGACAAATTTAAATGCCATTGGCTAGGTTTGGAAATACCTCAATGTCTCACAAATTGTCAAATTCCAAGGGTCCAGGAGGAAGGTCAAAGAAGAAACATTTATTCTGTTGTGATACATTCTGATGCAGCACCTTGCCAAAATGAGAAATTGGAACAGAGGACCCAAACAATCCACAAAACTAAATTCACATTACAATAAAAGCTCAATGTTTTACAATACTATCTATGCACAACACAAGCTATTTGCCACATGGAACACTGGAAAATCTATCACAACTATCAAACTGTTTTTTTCACGGTCAGCACTAGTTATGAGTCTAGAATTTCCGGTTCATTTCCTTGAGATTTCTTCAGCTTAGCAACAAGAACCCACATGTTTGCCAATTCATTCTCTTTGCTCTCTTTCATAATTAGCATTTACTTCTCTCTTTATAGTGACTTCATGCTGCTTTATGTGGCTCTCTCTTCTGGTGTTCTTTGGAACACTGCTTGCTTTGCACTGAGTGGAGTTTCTCATAGAGGCTAATTCAGCTGCGAGTCTCTGATTGTGGTTCATGAGTTTTGGTACTTGCTCAGATAATGCCTTCAATTCCACATCTGCAGCTGAAGCCAACCCTTTTGCATATGCACTCTCCTCTGCCAACTTCTGATTTAGGCCTTCTAATTGGCTATTTGCTTCTGTTAGCTCATATACTTTCTGCTTTAGTTCTTTGATTTTAGATACCTATAGCACATTGCACAAAAGATTAATCACCCACGCTAACTTTTGACAAGCTATCCAGGTGTATCAAGAGTCAACATATATGCAAGTTAACCAGATGTTTGATAGAATTTATAAGCAAAAACTAGAATGCATGGATAGATATGAGAAATAGACAAATTTCAGGGAAAAAAATTGTTAAATAAACTATGAAAAAAATGACATTTCATTTAAAGATTTCACATAAAAAATATTGTCTAAGATTATCTTTATTTTATGGATTACATGTTCAATTTAAATTAAAAAGATATTCCATCACCTTTGGGGATATAACAAAACCATGGATCAAAGGAATTACTACTAATGAAATTAAATAAGAAAACATTCGTGTATCTAATAAACAAATAAATATGAGACTTACTGCAGCTAGTCAATGCATAAAATAGCCCCGCAACAAGTAACTAATTAAGCTCACCTTTTGTTGCAGTTGATCCTGTATAATACTGTTATCTGCAGTCTTTACCTGAAAGAGTTTCCTAAATATAAGATAATACATCGAAGTAGATTATACACTTTGACAGGCTACCCGTGTATCTCCAAGTTATAGGTGAAAATAACTGACAGAAGAATGTCAGATGAACAAGAACATTTAACCAGGCTCAGAAATATGCAAATGATTTGTTAACCTAACATGAAAGAGTGCCTGCAGAAAAATTGAGTACCTCTAGCTCAAGAGATTTCTCATTTAGTTGTTCTAGAAGTTCCGCATATGGCTGAAAAAAATAAAAATAAAAACATTTGACCAGGTGGCACCCATCAAGAAACTGATAAATTGAAGTCGGAACAAGAATTTACAGGTGAAACTCCTGAATTTTGCATCCTATTTTGAGCCACCGAGAAAGAGTTAGCCATCTGCTTTTCCAAAGATGCAATTTGCTGGTTCTTTACTTTTACCTCTTCTTTGACCTTCCTCATGTCCATCTTCAGATCAATAGTTATCAGATGAGCTCTATAATCCTCATTTATCACATGGTTTTCTCTCATGAAATTAATGAGAGGAAAAAAATTACCTGAATCTGTTCATTCTTCGGACTCTTAGCAGCTTCATCAGAAAGTCGTTTTAGAACACTTGAATGAAGTGCCACTTCTCCAGCAAGAATCTTTAGCTGCTCTTTAAGCAATTCCACGTGATCTATAGTTTTGATGTTTGTCTGGTAAACCATAGAATATGTAAAGAAAAATGAGTTTTCTGGGTAATCAAACATCTTTGTGGAGATCAAAGTGAAATGCAGCATTATGAAATTCCAAAAGACAAAAAAAATAGAAAACTAAAATAAGAAAGTCATACTGCAAATGTTTTAACCATAAAACTAATAGAGATTTTACAGAAAGCATGAGCAGAAGCATTATTCTTTTTGTGGGCAATAGGATTTGATGCATTCTTGAAATACATGGCTAAGCAACTTTTATTGTGAAATATTCATACAGTGTGCAGTTTAATTAGTTCAATTGATTGTTAATAACATCTATGAAAGGACAGTCCGGTGCAAGAAGCTTCCGCCAATGCGGGTTCTCGAGGAAAAGTCTATTGTAAGCAGCCTTAATCAACATTGCAAGAGGTTGTTTCCGCGACTTGAACCCATACCATCATGTCACACGATAACAACTTTACCATTATACCAAAACTCCCCTTCATTGTTAATAAAATCAATAAAAAATCATGCTAAAAATACTAGAACATGTTGGAATTTTCTTGAACTCCAACCCTAAAGAGAATAATTAGTTTCAGATGCCAACAAGCAATCCATAGTCATTATCATCAGCAAATATTAGATGATCATAAATAATATTTTTTTTTTGGGTAATGCAGATATCCAGTTCTTTAAACCAACTAATCCTGAAAGTGTTGGCTCCTACATAAGTTTTCCACCGGCCAGCAAGATAAATCGGGAAGTGCTCGCAGTTGTCCATCCAGAGCGGCCAATGTTCTTAGATTTGTCATTCCACTGGAGGAAAATGTCTTGCAATGCGCCGTAGATGAGATTCCAACCGTAAATGTCTAGTTAAGTGCTTAACTACTGCACCAAAGCCCTAGGGCGATCATAAATAATATTTGATTGTTGACGATGATGACATTGATGATTGATTGACATCCATGAAATTATATTTACCCAATCATTTGCAACTTAAAGTTCTAAGAGCCGACATTATATATATATATATATATATATTAAGTATTTGATTGGTGTAATAGCAGCAAACAGTTGCATAATTTATACTTGGTGTTCAGCAAAAGATGTTCAATAGCAACTATAAGGACCTAAGATTTCTTATCTATATGATGTACAACAGATGAATGAACAAAACCTTCAACTTGAGTCTATGTTTGCAATGCTTCTCTATCCAATTTTTAATTTGATGTATTTTATTCCATATCATACTTCTCTATCCATTCTAATCTTCATCCAATAATAAAATTTAGCAGTTATGAAGCAAAATTATGTTTGTTAGAGATATTATAGTTTCTTTGTAAAATTAATACACGAGTGATAAAATTCTGTTTAGTTAGCTAATCAACCATCAGTGTTTATTTGAAAATAAATAAGAGGAAAGGAGAAGAAATGACATTGTCAGTTTCTCCTATTTACTTGGAAAGAAGATGAGAGGAGGAAGGAATCTAATTTGATCCAAATCATCAATTATATTTTCTACCAAATCAGGCAGAGATGGATAGAAATTAAGTTTATTCTCTAATAAACTCAACAAATGGCACACTTTCTTCTTTTTGGTTTAATCCAAGTAATCAAGAAGGTGGAAGCAGCTAAGGTTTGTTTTCCCTTTCCACTCACTTAAAGTACTCTGTTCTCTTCTTCTCCCTCAAGGTAAACACAGCATTAACCATATTTAAACAATTCTAGAAGACAAAAGTGGGCAATTAAACTTAAATATGATAGCAGGATAAAATCAAGAGAAGGAAAATGATCACCAGTCATTCCAAAGAAGTAATTTTGTAAGATCTACAACTACATTAGTTTATTAAAAAAAAAAAACAGCATAAACTGAAAAACTAGTAGCAGACTGAATTTACAGCAAATGTAAAAGAAAATGTCACTTGGTGAAGAAGCCAAATATCCATCTATTGCATACCATTGGCGTCTCTTGGGAAGAGAGATCATCAGCTGCAAGTTCTCTATCATTATGCACTTCCAACAGATGATACGCAGGAATATTATCTGGCATTAACGAATTTGACAAACCAGACTCTAAAGGGAAGTGTATGCTCTCTGCTTGAGGAGTTGAAGGTGTTGTGTGTGACTTTGTTCCACTTGATTTGTCACCATCTGATGCTGCCAAACCACTGTCCCGTTTCTGGGGGAAAAAAATTGAATTAAGCATGCAACAGAACAGGAGCCAACAAATCAACCCTTATGCAAACTAACAGTAAGCATAGCACATCAGCATAATATTTGCCAAACAAATGCAGCCACATCAATGACATTAAGTTGTGCAGAATTTTCTGGACTATAGGGTTGTCAACATACATCCTTAGCATACTCACTGAAAAATGCAATCCAACAGAGAATAAATTAACCAATGACGATGAAGCAGATTACACAGACAGTTGTGAGGAATGTCTCAAAAAGATTTTTACTCCTATAATCCTATGGACATAAAGTTAGCAATTTCAAATAAAAAATTTACTAGTATCTTAAAGCATGCATAACTGATAAGGCAAAGCACATACTATCATGATATAATATTCATCTTCCATTATTATGATTTATGACATTCTACTGAATTTTTTTCAATGTTGCATATTGAGTGTTTTCCCCTTTTTTTTCTAAGAACAATATTCCTATTTCTTATTAATTGACGGGGTAAAAGAATCAAAAGTCAGATCCAAAATCTGCTTTCATTCTAAATGTTACAGCAAAATTGCAAAAAAAACAATAGTAAAAAAACAACCTTACTGAAGCAAAAAAATGCACTAGCAAGAAGCATATACAGATCGATGTATACCTTCAATTTGAGCCAGTTTAGAAGCCCATGCTTTCTGTTCTTCTTCTCCTCCTTCAGGACATCATAGTTAGTTTCACCAAATCCTTCCATTGGAGCATAAAAGACAGCATTTTCATTATCTATTATCATATCTCGTCTTCGATATGGGAGATATGCAAGCTGCAGAATTACATGATTTCCCAAATTAGAACTAAATTGCAATCCTTGAATCAAAAAATAGGATATTTGATGAATATTTAGAACACAGTAATAGACTCATAGTTGGTATCTGATCAAGAAAACATAAAAATGAATTACAAAAAATCTAACCTCTTCCTCTCCAAAAGAATGTCTTCGTCTAGCACCAGGGCGTTGAAGAAATCTTGGAGATTGGTTTGTTTTTGTAGACACCAAAATCAGTTTGGTTAAACGTTGTATCCTTCCCAGTAATGCAGCTTTAGCTTCTTCTTCCTGTTCCAGTCTTGATTGTAGCTTGACGTGACCATCTTCTAGCTTTTCATGTTAAGCATTTGTACTAATCAAATTGACAATGAACAGAAAAGATAATTAAAAATAAAAAAAAGTTTGAATATATAGAAAAGCCTGCCTTCTGTTTCAAGATAAAGAAATCATCTTCTCCAGTATCTTTATGTGTAACGGTCACAATCCCTCTCTTTAACTGATCTAGCTCTTGCTTTAAGCAATGTATCTCATTTTGATATTTCTTTATTAGAGACTTTTCATCAATTATCTACATAAAAGCAAAACCATAAGATGACAGAAAAACAACCAAAATGAATAATGGAAACATAGTCATACAAGGAATCTAGTTCCTCGATAAATTCTATTTTCATTAAGTTGAACAAAATGTCTATTATATTTAATCTCTTCGCGCATCTATATAGTCAGGAAAACATACTTTATTTTGAGAAGCTTGGATCTCAATGCATTTTGCACGATGAGCAAATTTCAGTGTATTGTGTGTTTCTTCTGCATTGCTTGATGATGGAGTAACTGTGCAGATGAGCTATACAATGGAAGGAAAATAACTGAAATCAAAATTAGCCATTTAATTAACTGATCTTACATAAATTCAAATGTCAACTTACAGATACACGCCCTTGACCACTTAAAGATGATTGGAGAAGTCGTGTTAATTTTGAGTCTCTATATGGGATATGTGTAGCTTTTCCATCTATTAATTTTGCAATAACCTGAAACAATGTAGTAGTTAAATAAATTCACAGAGATAATCACATAAATGACTTGTGTATTTCATCATCAATCATTATCATTCTATGTTTGTCCCAACTATTTGGGGGTCAACTACAAGAATCTTTCCCTCAAGACCTCCATTGAGTTTTCATTTGTGTGAAAAAGTAAAATAGGCCAGCTTAATTTATATAAATATTGCATGCTAGAATAACTCCACCCATGGAAAGTTATCCCAAGTATATAAAAAGTATCTACAAATTTTTTTTCAAATTTCGATATATGAAAAATACATGATTTAACTTACTGGATTAATTTTGTAATAGATAGTACAAAACTAAAATTAATGAAAATAATCTCTCAAACTAATAGTAACCTAATTTTTGAATCCAAAATAGCATTTCCAAATTGAAAAAAATGCACTAATCATCTTTAAAAATGAAATGATCCTGGAATTAATATTATCCCGCACTCTTGATAAAGTATTTTTCATTTCTCATGTGCATCCATGATTTAAGATGAAATTAAGCATTGGGTGTCTCTTACAGTTACGGCAACTTTCCTGTCGTAACACATTCTTGTGCTCTCAGTTTTAAATGGAAGAAACTCAATCCCCTAGCAACTAACCATAGATTAAAATCTCAAAGATAGAAACTCTAATATATTTTTGTCTCCAACCCTTTGAATTTGTCACTTCATACTTTTCAAACTGAAGTACCATGTGGAATCTTCAACTTGAGGAATTAAGGAAAAAGATTATAGTAACTAGTAAGTCCTTTTGAAGATTAAGTTAGTCGAAGTGCTGGACCAAATTTTTTTCAAGATCATCACCATTCTCAATCTAGAGAATTGTAACATCAAAGTTTCTGACTATATCAATATTATCCATCTTCAGCTTTGTTCAGTTATTCATGATGAATTTTACAAGATAACTAATTTACAATGGGAAGATCAATCATTGATGTGATCAACACAATAAAAAAAATCTAGCAAAAAATATCTGATATAACAGGAAGCAGTTGTAAAGACAGCTCACAGTTCCAAGAGTTAATAGGCTCTTATTTATATAAGATCCCTCTTTTCGTCTTACTCCAGTAGTTTCAGCCCTTGAGCTCTCTGATCCTGCCAGATCGATGAGGTTCTGCATCCATGAGTGGAAGTAAGTCCATAATACTAATTGTTAGGGCAAAAAAATCCGCAAGCAACAGCAAACACATTGACAAAACAAACTACCAGAAGGGAAAAGTTAACAGCTCCTCCTTCCCCACAATCACCACAAGGGCTACTCTCTATTGTCTGTAAGAAGACCAAAAGATTAAGTTAAAGTATAACACTTTTGAGTGTTGGGGACTTTGCAAGCATCTTTTAAGCATTGCAAGGTCAAAATTGAAAACAATATAATTCATAATGCAAAATCAAGTTTCCACTTCAAGCCAACAAAATGTTTTACCAAATAGCATAAATTCAATACAAATTTGTAGAGATAAAAGGTCATGTTTAGTGTTAAAGACACAACAGCTGCAGACATGGAGAACTCCAGAATTAGTCAATTTCCTAGCTGTGCATTCTACTGAACAATATGTGACAGGTTTGATTAAAGCAAAAGGCCATAAACTAGTTCCAGGGTTTGATAAAGCTTCTAGACCACAAGAGTTTTGATAAAACATCTAGAATTTTTGACTTATCAAAACAGTTTTCTAATCCTATGAGTTTCTATTAGTAAAAAAAATCTTAAGTTTGGTGGAATTAAGAAGAAAGCAACGTAACTTTGGGAATGTATTTTCAAGTGATCATATTTTCAAGTGATCAACTAACATATTGACCCATCTGTGCCAAAGTTACAAGATCACTTTAGACCCATCTCACTTTCACTTGTCATGTAGAGAAATCCAATCAAGTGTCGGTATCCTAGTCTGTTACAGTTTTCTATTTCTTACCATGAGAGATATCGCTTATTTATAATGTAACCAATTTACAGCTACCACCCATGAAGGTGTTCATCTCCATTACCACAAATAATCTATTTTGTGGAATAATCCAGGAAAATCACTGTCAAGTACCACAAATGTCTAACATCAAGGCATATAGATTATTGAAGACATATTTACAGGGGACTATTATACTGGCATGCCACTCTGCCTGCTGCTCCATATGCAGCTTGCAGCATAAGAACTCAAGATATGAGCAACTCACAAAAGTGAGCTCAACAGCCAGGGAAGAAAGCTGGAGATGAAAGGAAAAGGGGCTGATACGTAATTTTAAGAGAGGAAGAAAACTTTCTTCCCAAATCATCCCAACATTTTATCCTCCCTCACTTTCTCTTGAAGTAAACTACATTTAAAAATCCATAAAGGATTAAGTTGTGCATATTAAAAACTGATATGCTGATGAAGCTAGCCACAAATTATAACTAAAATAGGTAACTATAAGAAAGCCATGGTGTTAATACTTGTTTGTGCAAACGGAATGATGCACAATTGCACAGTCAAACACCAAGATAAAACATTTGAATCAAACACAGATTTGCTATCTAAAGTTTATCATAAAGATTACAGCTAAACAATAATAAATGCTCAATTTGAATTTATAACCAGCATCTAAGTGCAGTATAAGTACCAGTGTGAAAATTGTATGACTTCTGCTGCTTAGTAAATTGAAGTTATTGGATCCAACGTGTCTATGCTCTATCATCAATTAGGAGATATTTCACCATTAGCATAAACAAGTGCCATCAGTGTAGAAAACATCATAAAAATTCATTTAATAGAATGCACATATTGACATTTCAATTTTACCTTCCCCAGCTGCAATAAGGGAGAGTGCATGTGCAGGAGACAAGACTACTTCCTCCTTAATACCCTCGACAAATGTTCCCTAACACAATAAATATGAAAAATAAGCACACCATTGAATAAATCATCATAAGGATACTGCTAAAGTAGGCACGTAGTATGCCAATGGGCCTCCACAAATAAATTAGCTAACACACATCAGTTGGAGAAAAGTAAAGAAAGAACAAGAACTAAAGCTATGTATATAGCTAAGGTACTACCATAAGTTTAACTAAATGTAGTCTTACATGGTCATAGATCATAGCATTGGCAGATTACCAATGCCTAAAATGCAGGCTAGAAACACACAAAGGAACAATGACACAGATATAAAAGAAGATTCACATCATTAGACAGTCGCAGTCTCTCAAGTACATATAAAAATATTGGAAGTAACATGCTTGAGTAAACTGACTGTGCCACATTGCATACAGCAAAGATTACTTGGGAAGACTCATAATGCAATCCAGGAGCAGCAGATGTACAGACAATATGGAAGCATTATATAGAGATTAGCTAATTGGTTAGTCCCATCTAAGGACAACCACCTGCGACCCAAATTCCTAAACATATCAAATGCTCTATGCAATAGAGGGGATAGAGATGTCTCAGAATATAAATCCTTAACATAAAGAAAACAAATGTTTAAAAGAAAATATCAATAACATTGATGTAGACATAAATAAATTTAGATATGGACTGAATCAGAATTTTGCTTTATATAAAAGTTCTGGTACAAAGTAGAATAGATAATCAAAAATTTTGTTCCAAAAAAAACCATAGCAAATGCAAAAGATGTTTTATAAAATTAACTTGGGACATAAGCATAACATCAAGTAAATCAGGTGATTAATCAAGCACCTGAGTGTCCTCCCTGATTCGTAAATTTTGTCCTGCTGGATTTAGCAAATCATTGACAACCTGGAACAGCAATCTTGCTAAGCAAAATGTTATGAAAGTATGAATCACAAATGAAATAGATCAACAGTGATATAACTCAAAATTTCATAAATTGTAATTCAAATAAACCATTAAATTCCACAAGGTGAGCTAAACACCATTAATGATGTCATATCTAGTGTATTCATATATCTAGTAAAATGCTGAATATAACCACTACAAGACCTATAGCTAAGCCATTCCAGTGGAATGAGGACATCATCGCTGATTTAGACGGATTTCTTCATCTCATTCCAGCAGAAGCACCCGCTTTGATACTTACTGATGGAGTGATCTACAAAGGCCAAGGACCCCTCAAGAATTTCGTCACAGCTTCAAATACATAAGCATCTTAATCATTCGGATCACTTATCAAGCAAAAGGTGATATCTAGTATCATACATGCAGGTAAATCACGGGAGCATTTTTCCCTAGCACAGCGGCCCTATCATCTATGCTTCTATTCAAAATATACATATCCCTTCAGATATCTGCCATGGAACATTAATATCAATAGTAATTTAGAGTTTTTACATTGAATCTAACGAACAATAGTTTCTCTACATGAGACGAAGGATCTAGATTTAGATCATATCTTCACACTTATTTTTTTAATAAAAATTAAAATTCTTACATAATAATGAGAAGAATGAAAAAGCTTGCAGTCAATGATGAACCAAAAAAAAAAGAAGGAACGCCTAGCTAATAAGAATGATAAGACAAGTAACCAGCTCTAGATTGCAGATGTTCAGTAAACAAACCTCATTGTAGATTTCCAGGTATGATACACGAAGAAGAAACTCACGGCTTGGAGTCTAAAATCAGAAGTAGGTGCTCAGATTCTTATAAACCAAATAAAAGCATTTCAGAGGTAGAAAAATATTCAAACTACCTCTTGGATGATACTAAATGCATCTTTTACAGCCAATGGTATGATTCCAGGGGATCTTTGATCTCCCTGCCATTAATCCAAGATAAACAAAATTGATATGAGATTTCTAGATTTACTTACTAGAAATATCAGGTTATATTTTGAGAATGAGCCACTTGACCATCTTTGCTGAATGTTTGATTAACCATTTGTGAATCAAATCTGACTATATATCATCAAGATTTGCTATCGCAATCCATAGTATTTCCCATTTCTAAGAAGCCACTTAACTGATGTGTCAAAATTGACATCAACATGACTAAAAAATTATATAACACAGATGATCGCCCAAAATGGAAAAAAGAAATTACTGGAAAGGAAAAAGAGAATCACTGAACCATTTTTCATGCAGCCACTTAATTCATAGACCAAGGATTGCAATTGCTATCAATATTATTTTGAATTTCTAATTAAACAGTATGCTGAGGTACCTTGGATCAACATTTCAGTATTTAGATAAAGGACATGCAGGTGATAGTAGTAATAATATATGCTACAGTTCGGTGAATAATTACTGAATTTATTTATATACCCATTTAATAAACCAAAGGACCATTATTATGAACTTCTAATCAAACAGCATCCTGATAGTTCAGTGGAACAACATTTCAGTATTACAATTAAGAAAGCCATGCAAAGATACATGCTAGGCAAGGACATAATGGTAAATAGCCATGCTAGTCTTTTCAGTTGGATTAGCTGAAGTGTGTTTCACATCAATAAAACAAAGAAAGGAAAATTTCCCTAAATCAGAAGACAAAATATGTAAGCATCTCAACATTAAAGTTGTGGCCCTCACATGCATTGTATGTGTTTTGCCACTGCTTGTAACTCCATAAGCAAAAATTGTGCCTGCAAAGAGAATAAAGCAAGATTCCATTAGAATTCCATGGTATCATTTCAGTCATTAATAAACTCAAACAGTTTAATGTAGCCAATTATTCAAATACATTATCAAGCACTTAAGGACCCTTACGAAAGTGTGTGCAACTCAAACATCAGTTCAAAGCAACATTGTTGCCTAATGCAAGTCGTCTTCTATTCAATGTTCTTTTGAATCTAAATTCAGTTATCATATCGAAGAAAACAAATGATGATAATCAGCAACCCTCATGTGGCTTGCTACTAGCAATATCAGTTAATCTGTAGTCATATTACTTATTATTCATTACTTATTAGTGATTTTTTGCATTTACAAACTCATTTCTCTATCATGTGTGGTCAAGCTTGAGGACTCGAGCTTCTTTGCAGTTGAGGTTTGCATAATAATAATTTTCAAAGAACACCTATTTTACGCAAGCTTCTTGACTGTGCCAATTATCTTAGGCTTAACTGAATGGGATAACTGGATCAGACATTGAAGGTTATATGAAGATTATTGTGGTGATCCACAGAAACCTTGATCAAGAGCCCCTTTCCTCTTTCCTGCATCTGTATTCTTCTATCTCAATACACCTCCATCCGTTATTCAGTGATCACTTTTCTCTGTTTCTCATCATCTGTTAGTTTGATTCCTTCCCTTGATCACTTTGTGTTTGTAGGTTGAATTTGGTAGCAAATTAGTTTGTGTTGTTATGATTGGTGACCATGAGGTACTAACCAGTGAGATCTGGCATCAGTAAGAGTAGTTATATACTGATCTGTTTAAGTAACAAGTGTTAAGGATATATTTAATATATTTGGTTATCAATCTAGTGGGGTTTTACACCTGATCAGTGGCAAATAATGGATGGATTACAATGCATGTTTCCAGTCAAGAGTGTTGTGGTAGATCTAGCAGATCTGTTGAGGTTCAGCAAGGATTTTGTGAAGATCACTTGCTAAAATTTGAAGTATTGTGATAGATTAAATCATGAAGTTTGTTTTTTCCTATAGATTTTAGATGCTCAAAATGATATTGTAGCACATTTCTAATGGCTTTCTTTATAAACCAAGAGAATATCATGTTTGAATAGTCTAATCAAAATGATGCTTGCTGCAAACACGTCATCATGTTGTATATGTCTGAGCAGTATAGCAAGGAAAAGAATTACTTCATGAAAGAATGTACAGTGTCATTACATAGTGTGTCTAGTGATGGCATAGCTGGCAGGTCAAACATTATGCACATCCTAGAATGAAGTCAAACATTGACATGCAGTAAACTAGATGATTAAGTGATATGATCAACAAAATATGTTCATTTGATGATTTTAATTCTTTGTCAACAAAAGAATATTTGTTTCTGATTTCATAATCAACAATTATATGCAATAATTCTCACAAGGTAAATACAACAATAAAGAAGTGATCAAAATTGTATTAATGACAATGTGAAGATTAACATATTTATGTGTAGATATTCAAGCTACAATCAATTGTAGATGAGATGCAACCTTTCCAACATGGACTTTAGAGGAATTAAAACAATCGAGCATATACAGACAATGTAAAACAAATAAGAGGAAACAACTCCTAGTTTTTGTGAGCTTTTTTCTTTGAGAATTGAGTTCAATATCTAAGTAATAAATAACAAAATTACAAAAGGAGAAGGAATTCACCATTGACACCCTCCATAGCACCGCTAACAACATGCTGCGCAGCCACATCATATACATGGCGTGTTGTTGTTGTAGGCCCAAAAACTCGATCTACGATTTCAGGTTAATGAAATTAGTTAGGCAAAGGCCAGATTTCTATCTAGTAAAAGTAACTCGAAGCACACAAACAAGCCTGGACATAGAGAGCGACAATTTTACCAATATATAGGTTGTTAAAGAAAGAAATTAGAATGTTGCAGCCAGAGAAAAAAAGTGTCTTTCTCAGTTTATATGTGTAACAAGTGAAGAACTTTTTTTGCATGAATATCAGTCACTATAGTACCAGCCAAAAGTAATAACACGAAAAATATGTATGAACTTTATAAAATTAATCTTGGTATAGATACCTGCTAAATGGTAATTTCCAAATATAGATCAACCCCAGAGCAAAATATAAACAATCATAAGCCAAATCATTATTTTGATGAAACAAAGGTTTAAAAAAAATAGAAGAAAATGGACATGAGCAAAAAGTAAAGGGAAAACAAATAAAATTGATTGTCTATTGCTCAGATCGAAATCCATCAATCAAATACAGGAGATGGAATTCATTTTCATTTACTCAGAATCTCCCAGTTTTACAAGATGGTCCAACACAGACATGAGCCATGAAACATGTCAACATTATGGTAAACATATCCTTTACTGAAGGCTCCCTTCACTCTTTTACCCTATCAGTATATCCATAACTATGGACTAATTTGATCAAAATTCCAAGATCATTACTTGGGAATTGGGAAGAATTAGCTGATCATAGATTCAATATCAGTTGTTTTTTCAAAGAATGAATTACATTTCACATTAACAAAAAACAACTTTAAATCAAACTGGAGTTATTTGATGTCAACTACACTGAGATAATGTTGAGTTAGTTTAATTGATCAAGGATGGTTTTGAGCACCAAATGCTACTAACAATTAAGGTGCTTGGAGTAACATAGGAATTTATGTGCTGCACTTTTCTCAAGCTGCCTATAAATCTGAAATTTTTAATATTTCATTTTTAAAAAGAGACATAATATAATGGTTTCAATTCTCGGTGATCTGCTAGAATTGATGCAGGTTCATATAAGCTGGCATAAACCTACCAGAAACAAGAAAATCACAGTAGAAAAATACGTACAACTGAAACAAGTGCCATGGATTGAATGTGAACTGAGAAAATTAGTGTCTTGCCAAACTGGAGCATGCTGCTGAATATGGATGGCATGTAAAGAAGTTTGAGACCATACTTAATATACTTGTTAAACAAAAGAGTTCCATTTAGAAACTTTGACAATGCAACACTCTTAGAGTATGATGATCTTCAAAGAGATTTTAAATTAACCTGAGTTGATATAGTCTTCATGAGAGTTCGATATAATCTTCATTAACTCCCATCAAACTAAAGATACCTCACAATACTAAAATTAAAGAAATAAAAATTATTAAGTGACAAGTTTTACAAGATAGAAATAGGGTAAGGTCCTAATTTCTACATTATTCCACCAAAGACTCATGCAATGAGGGAATGTATTGCATGAGAGAAGGAGCTTAGTGACTAGCACAAAAAGGAAGAGATGCATCTTCAATAATCACCTTGTGTCTAGATGGTCAGATCAGGATTAATAATATTTAGTTTACAATATATCCAGTCTCTTTCCGGATATTTGGTTGGGTTTTCTCCTATAATTTCTAGTTTTTCAAACTTGGAGATTAAGGAGTCTAGATTATCCTAGGTCTTAAGCATAGTTAACAAATAAGTTAGATTAACATAATCCTGTGGATATAGATCATTTGGATAAATCTTCTAAGTCCTCTTCTACTTCTGGGCTAGTCTCGCCAAGTAGCATTAGTTTTCCTGTTGAATAGTAAGGCTAGTTTTACATGAATTTTTAATAGTGCAAGGACAAGTGTCGGAAATAGGATTGTAAGTTTCGGTGATGGGAGGGGTATCACCACGCTTACGAGTGCTAACCTCTAATGGGTAGGCAGAGAGAATAGGAGTGATAACGGGAGTAGAGAGAAAGACAACATAGTCTTTCGTGAGCAAAAGAGCACGATCAAAAGCAAGGAGGAAGTTAAGACCAAGAATTAAGGGAATGTTTTTATGTGGTAAAGGTCTAACCCATAATTGGTTAAGAAGAACAGAAGGACTGAAAGTGCCGCAATTGGTATAAAACCGAAGTTGGGCATTCTTCACAAATTTGTGGCAAGAGAGTTTTTGGTCATCAAATTGGGAATTGACTAATGGAGTATTAGTTTGTTCGATCAAGTCTGTAGGTAAGACAGATAACAAGAGAGTCTCGTCAATAATAGAGGTAGTCGCCCCACTATCAAGAAAGGCATGTAAAGTAAGTTCATGTCCTTGTATGCTTAAGGTACATTGTACTCATATGTCTACTGAATGGCCTGAGTTACAAATGCTAGGTGTTTTAATAAAAACTAGATTTGCATCATCAGTGTCATCTGAGATCAAGACGCCTTTTCCCTTAGTGAGAGAAGAACCTGAGGTTTGTTCTTTAACGTTGGTTAGGTCAGCTTCTAATAAGCTTAGTCTGGTTTTTAAAACTAAGACTCTAGTTTCTAGTAGTGCATTTCTGGTGCTACCACTAACAGTGTGTACTGAAGGAATGGTTGTTTGAAATATTGTTTCGAGACATAGATTACAACATTGTTTTCTACAAAGTTTGTTAGTTCCTCTTTTTAACACAGAAGGATAAAATCCACACATGAAACAAGGAACACTATCTGATCCTTCTTTTAAGTTCCATTCATGAGTACGAGTTCGTTGATCGGATCTTAAATCAGTTGAGTTTTGTGGAATGAATTGATGATACATTGAGTCAAAGTCTTCTAAGAGTTTTACTGTGTCATCAAAGTTCATTGCTTCATCCTGACTTAAATAATAAGGAATCTCATATTTTGCAGTTAGATCATAAGATGGCTGTAAAAATGAGTTGATTAAAGTATAATCTGCCGAAGAAGATATTTCCATTATACATATACCAAGACAAGGAGAGAATACTAAATAAACGATATTTGAACATAACCCAGTTCATTTGCAGAATTATATCTCATCCCAAAAAAAAAATCCAAATTGGCCAATTGCATAATATTCAGAGTGACTAAAAAAATGCCGCAGAAGTGTACTAGGATAATACATTATACACCAAAAAAATGAACTAGAAATTAAATGTATTACATACCACGTACCATAAGCATATGCAAGAATCGGATTATGTTCACTTCGAACAACGGTATCCCCATCAGCATACCAGGCAATCTCCTCTCCCTGACGAATCTCACGTTGACTACACGCCAAAAACCAAGCCAAATTACGACGGCTCCAAGGACCAACAAAAGGAAGACAACAGATCTGATCCCAACCTGAGCGGCCGGAACCGAACAGTAACCGTCACGTTCTCCTTCGATCCCTCCGCGTCCAGGGCCTCACTGTCCGGAAATAAGTACTGCGGCTTGCCTCTCACCGCGTACGACGCCGGCGAGCTCTGCCCGTCGGCGGAGGCCTCTGGTACCTGCCTGGATGACGAGGTCGTCGACGAAGTCGGAGAAGTAGCTGACTTGTACGACGCCGGCGTCAGTTTCCTCTGCCTCGAATCGTACCGCAACGCCATAGCGAGGTAGATCCGAAGGCCAAACCCCTAAAATACACGTCCAGTAGATGACCAGGCACAATCTGACACGAACGAGAGCTTGAATCGGAGCCGCATTGGCTTGGATAGATCGAGATGGAGCCAAACGGAGACGAGCAAGATTTGGACGGAGGAAGCGGAGGAGATTCTCTGAGGGTTTTCTGGTTCTCGTCTTGCGGAACAAAAAAATGGGAAGAAAAAAAAGCTCGCCTCCTTTTTTTCTCTCTCTCTCTGTCCTCGCTTTTCAGTTGAAGGGACGAAAGAAAGAGCCGAGGAAAAACTTCGCTTTCCCACACGTAATTTATAAGTAGTTCCAGGAACACCCTCCCCCCTATTGTTTTAGAATTTTCAAAACACTGCCCAAACTTTTCACACGCCGATCACGTTCTGTACTCCATGGCCCTTTGTCCTTTGGTACAAAGGTAGTGGTTTTTTTTTTTTTTTTTGAAAAGAAATTATAAGAAAAATTAATTCTTTATTTATTTTTATTCACTACTCGTCTAAGCTCAAAATTGGGATCGTCATCAGTCATGACCATATGGGACTATGATGCCTACTTGATCTAGATTTACTACTAATTAGTTATCGTATCATCTACTTGTATCACGAAGTAAACCAATGTTATAAAAAATTGAGATAATCGATCTGATTCGATAAAAAATTTTCACTGATCATCATAGAAAATCCGAAAGCATAAACAATTCCTCATCTGACAA
>JBBMJZ010239932.1:0-19013 GCA_037833815.1 Zingiber zerumbet
TATTTGACCAATGTGATTCTTTATTTCTATTAAATGTTCATACCAAAAGCTAGGCTTTTAGTATACATCCTAACAGGTGGCTCTAATATTGGCTTTGAGAATAAGTTGGAAACTGAAGGCAGCAGGTGATCCTACATGTCAAAAAATAAAAAGTAGGGGAAAAACTGTCAGCAATCAGGCTAGGGAGGGGTCCCCGACGCAAGCACTCCAATGCTCAAGTCAAATATGTGGCCGAGAGGAAATGCAATGAACAGTAAAAAGGAACCATAGGATTCTTGTGTCTTAGGTTGCATAGTATTACATACCTACGCCGGTAGATGAAGACCCCCTTATATATTATTACTTTTCTTTTTTGCATGAATCTCAATACATTACTAAAATATGACCGGTCGTTCTGACATTCTGACACCTTTCCGAAAAGGGACCACCATTTATGTGATTTGCAGAGTAGAAGCTTCCTTCATAAAGATACCATAAAGAATATTCCTTTGTTTCTCTGACAACTATTATGCAAAACGTCGAAAGAGAATATTAAGTCATTGAGTTAATGGATCTTTAAAATGTTTTATTGGCAAGCCGATCGAGTCCCCTTTTAGCCCGATCAACTCTTATTTGCTGGTGCGATCGGGTCGAATAAAGGATGAATGTCACTCTTAAAGATTAGTCTGTGCTAGACCTCTACACTTGGATAAAGAGTTTGGTCTGGTCGGGCTGTTTGTCTAGCATGTCCGATTGGACCTTATGTCTGATTGGCCGAGCACTCAACGGAGACACCTGACTCAGCTCTGAATGACATTAATACAACTCAACGGGATCCGATCGAATTTGTAGTCCGATCGGCTAGACCAATCGGCCGAGACAAGTGACCTTGCTAACACCAAGTGTTGACTCTTCTTTGACTTTGACCACCATGCCAACTGACTTTCTTGACTTAGACTTCGACTTCGAGGGCTCCATTTTATTCGTCATATCGAGATGGACTTTTTGCTCAATACTAATAATCTTTGCCAAGCAGAGATGGCTTACCTTTGCCTACTTTTGATTTAATATGTTTCTTTGTCTCGATTGATGATCTCTGTCAAGCTAACCTACGACCTTAAGTTGGTTTGCACTTGATCCTGTCTGAAAACAGAGAAGATGGTGGATTGGAATGTGGCTCTGTGGTTGACTAGAAGTAGACTCCTCGTTGTCCTGCAAAACCAGGAGCGTTAGTGTAAGGCTAGGAAGGGGTTCCGAGCGTTGACCCTCCGATACTCAAGTCAGTCCTTCACTTAATGGAGAAAAATAGCAGAATGAATAGTAGAGCATGTAGAATCACAAGATATCACATACCTCTACATGTGGATGGTAACCCCCTTTTATAGTGTCATTGTAGCATCTGTGCACACATCTCAAAGCGTATGTATGCTTTCCAAAGTGTCATAGAAAAAGACAAGTTGAAAAGTGTCCTTAACACCTTTCCTTAAGTGAGCATAAAAATCTTTGATGTGATAAGCTAGAAGCTTCTAAAGTACGATTTGTCTGTTCGACATGTTTTATTGTCAGTGACACAAACCTCTAAAAAAGTACGACGAGATATATAGGGGGTCCCATTGTAGGTTGATCGAAAACCACTCAATAGGGACATTCCTCACTTGGCCGTACTGAACAAAGCTATTTTCCTTTAATCAGCTTTATTGCTGTCGGAGGGTTGTCTTTCATCCGACCGGCCATGACGTCTGGTCGGCTGGGACGGTGGTCCGGGAGATCTATTATTTGTCTCTCAACTCCGGTCGTAGTTTTTCCGTGGATGACATTGGGGCCCGATTGGCTCACTATGCCCGATCAACATTAGGGCTTGTTCGGCCAACTATGTCCGATCAGTGAACCTGAGTTTCTAACTATCTAGACCTTCATATCAGTCGCTCTTCCTTATTTTGACCTATCTTTGATGGCTTTTTCATCACCGTATCAGCACTGTAATTGTATCCATGGCTCACCGATTTGGGTTTTGCAAAATTTTATTGTATTTCTATGCTTTAAAATTTCAATATAAAGAGTGAACCTTATGGTCACTCAAAAATCTCATTGAGTTGAAATTTCGAAACAAGTTGCGTTAACCTCCTATCGATCCACGAAAATCATGCCAGAAACTTTCAGCGTGAAGCCACAGTCAAGCATGGCTACCATGCATCGATGCTGCGCAAGACATGGCCATGTGTGAGTGTCGAGAGGTGTAAGCAACCACATTGGACCCCCTACAAATCTTTTCGAGTGGCTGTTGGGAATTAGCAAATCTAACACTGCTCCCCTATACGTCTTCCAAGAGGACCCTCATGCTGCACATGTCTTAGCTGGCTGGTTCAACCACCTGGGCCATGGCAATGCTATAGTCATCAATCATATCCAATAGATATTAATTACCCTTTTGAGGTATATAGTGCAGACTGTAGATAGATGAGCTCTCAAATGCCACAGCACAGAGCACTTAAGCTATTGTTTGAATGGACCAACTAGCTAACCTAATGGGCCTAACTAGCTACACTTCGACCTGATTAGACATACTGACTGGCCCATCTGATTCTGTTTGTCTATTCTATTAAGGATAAAATAGATAAGAAAATATTGTCATTAAATCGAAAAAAAAATCTATTTTGAATTTATAATGTAAGTATATAGACCTGGAAATAGGCTCGTGTAAAAAGCAGAATAAGTCTGTGTACAAAAGATCCTTCCTCAAAGGGAGCTTCGTGTACCGGACTACTCTTTATATAGACGATAAAATAGATTACCATATTTGCCTAAGTAGAGTATCCCTAACTTCCACAATATGGAGCTGCATGCTTGCTGACTAAGGCTAGCTAGGTACATAAGCTAGGAAGCAAATGTCTCTCGAGGGATGGATAGATAGATCGATATACAAAGACAAGGGGCCCCACTACACGACACATAGTAGAGACGGAGGACAACAGCCATGTGTGAGATCAAAAGTGAAGGGAAAGAGAGCCAGATGGCCTCTAATTCTGTATGGTCTGCAGAGGCCTAGCAATCAAATTCTAAAGAGGTCCTTAAAATAGCACTTGTCTACCCTTTGCATAATTAGCTGGCTTGGTAATCATGGGCCAGACAGGTCACATGCGATGATGGATACATCATTATATTATATAGACCTATCGCGTCGCCTTTAATTCAACTGCCGGTGCTTTACTACCTAGACATTAATTGAATTTTCCAGCAGCTGCAACAGCAGGCAGATGTTGCGTTACGGGTATTGTCGGTCGATAAACATATATATATTACATGCGTCAGTGAAAGTAACTGTTTAACGGTCAGTTAGTGATGGTGATGCGTGCTGGATTCACCCTTTTTAATTAGTGATAATGCTCCCACTTATTCATTGTTGATTTAAGACGACGACATCAGGGCACGATCATGGTGGATTCAACCTCCTATTAACTCAATTCTTAATTAGCATGCATGATAATTAATAATCATGATCCCAGAACATGATGAGCATGATCGATCGTGGAGTTTTCAAGGCTAAATCCAACGAAAACTACCTTTCACCTACCAATCCACATTGAGTAAACTACTCTCTCATTGCAACGAATTAAATTGTTCAAGGATGGGAAACGTTGAGTTTGAAATATTAGAACGTCAACATCAATGCGATAGTTTGTGTGCGCGCGTACGTTGTTATTTAACTAAATTTCATTGTTGTTTAACTAAATTCATTCAGTGCATCATGGGAGTACAGTGAACTTGACATATGGGCAAAATTTACCGGTATGGACGGTTGCTTTAATTTAATATCCACACACACACACACAAAAAAAAAAAAAATAATGCAAGGAAATTAGATGATACTTACATGAATGTTGTACAATAAGGTAGTAGTACTGAGTAACAGAAGCAACTTTAACCAATTACAAAAGCTAGGGATTGAGAAGTGCTCAGGTTCTTAAACAGATTTAATGCCTGTTCACTGTACACCAAATAAGGTTCAATAAACACATACTTAGGTTCGTTAGGAACCGTTGTTTTAACAATGATTTTATACAGAATTTGAACGAGGGAATTAAAAACCAAACTGTCAGTGACAATTTTTTATCTTCACAGAGCATACATTACTATCAAATTGCAAGTCAAAACCTTTGGAAAAATGCATGCTTTGATTGTGAAAAAAAAAAAAAGTAATGATTACATAGAAATGAGAATGAACCATAAGGCTCACTGCAACTGCTGAGAATTTGGAGGATCCCTCATTTAAACAAACATTGTGCATTGCTTCATCCATCTCATTTTCTGTCTCCTTCAAAAGAAAAAGTAATCTTGGAATCAAAACTAGCGATCACTTTTTCCTTTGGAGAAAAACCTGCTAAAACCACGGCCATGCTTTTCGGGCAAAGCATTAGGTAAAGAAGTAGAAGAAGATGACCTCGAAGACCTATCTGTTCGATGCTTTGTATCAATAGGTGATTTGGGAAAGGAACTTGCTTCAGTGTCCGATGGGCTTGTTTGGCCATTGTATCCATCCAAAGGGAAATCATCACCAGTTCTAAGTGCTACAAAATTCACAGAACTTTCTGCCTCTGATATCGAGCGCCTTGAATTATGAGTGATTCGAGTGTTGAGGCTAGTTGAGTCCAGTACATCATCAAGATAACTATTGCTCCTGAGATGTCTATGATTTGGCAAGGAATCTGATTGTTCAGTTGGTGGACGCAACGTTTGCAATTGCCTACCAAGTAGAAGTATAGTCTCTTGACACTCTGCAAGCTTCTCTGCTGCTGCTGCTATATCTTTCTCCTATTAAAAGTATGGTGCTAATATAAGCATCAAAAGCATCTCGCCTTATCAATAAAAAGTTCTCGTGCTAAAAATTTATACATTTAGTAAATGTTCATAGTACGACAGGTTCTGAACTTTTTAAAGCCAATCCAGTAAATAACTCACACAATGCAAATTCAATAGTAAACAATGTAACTAATGATAATAATGAATATCATAATGAGCTTAATGTCAAAAATATTGAGTGGATTTTAAATCAGCTTAACTTATTATCTCCCATTCTATCAACTATAGAATAATATTCAATGAATTATTCTAAAAAACAAACATCAAATCTACCTTTCCATCAATCCTATACATCCATTTAGTTAGTGGCACAATTGTCTTGTAACATCTTTACAATTTAAGTGGTATCGCGCATCATCCTATTTTATTCTTGCACGGAAAATTAAAACATAATTCCATCCTTTTCCAGATAAGTTGATGCAGAAGGAAATATGGAGTTATTTGAATAGAGATACCTGTTTTGCCTTGACCTGAGTGTCAGCATCTGAGCACATTGAAGACTTTTCCTGCCTTTAATACAAGAAAGGAAAATTAAACAAATCAGACAAGAAAGCATAATAAAGGAGATTGATTTTCTAAATAAATGCCAAAATATCATGCAAATAGTTATCTACGCGATAATAGCTAACCTCTCAATCTGCTCCTCAAGACATCTTATTTTGGCCAAATCTTCCAAATGGATATGCCTTCCATCGTGAAGCTCATTGTTCAATTTTTCTACTTCCATGTGTAGCAGGTTTACTTGACCTTCCAATTCTTGTGTGCGTGATTCCAGCAATCTGTAGGACTCAGCCATACACTTCAATTGGGTTTCAGACAAGCTATTTGATTTTTGGCAAGTAACCAGTTTGGACTTTAGTTCTGCCACTTCTTGCTCAGTTTCGACCAGCCGGATTTTTGTCTCTTCCAACAAACTAGTACAGGCAGAAAGTTCCAGTTGCATCCTTTCTTTGTCCAACTTCAGTTGTTCAAATTCCTTTAATGAAAATTTCTGCACTGTATTTCTCTGTTCAAAACTGTCACTGAGAGGCCCTTCAATGTCTGGATGAGACGAAGAATGTGATAGAGCAATAGACCTTCCTGAGGAATTCTCATTTTTAGGTTCATGATTAGTCACTCTGTTTTCAAGTAATGTTACCTTGTCAATGCAATCTGACACATTGCTTTCCCATTCATTGCCCATGTTTAAGGTCATCTTAAAGCCTATGTCAGTTGCTTCAGACAAAATATGGGAAAGCATCAGTATAAAACCATGCAAGCTTTTTCCATCATTTAGCACATCCTTGACATATGAAGACAACTGCTGGATTTTTTCAAGTAGTCCGTCAACATTGGGCTGCCCATCGAGTGCTCTTAGGGTTCGTTTACCATGAGACATAAGAAAATCTTGAATATCACACATGGCCTTCTTTAGATCCTGATTTAACTCATGCTTATCATCAGAACATGAAATTTTACCTTGCTTTGAAGATATACTGATCAGAGTAGTTTCATCCATGTCATCATTACTAGATTTTGGATCAGAGGATGCATCAACAGAGCAATTTTCCTCAATAAGACAATTCACAGATTTCTGAGGCAAATCCTCTTGTATTTCTTGCACAATATGTTCTATATCATCCAAAAGTTTGGCAACGTCATGCTCTTTAAACTGTTGTTTAACGATGGAGGCTATTCTTGATTGAAGTTTTACCAACAGAGAACCAAATTTGTTAGGTGCCATTTCTTCAGAATGCTTTTGATTGGCACAGGGTGAACTTACTGCATCCTCTGATGGCAGTTGCAGCTCATTTATATCATTATCCTTCTGAATATGAGCCAACAGATTACCAGCTGGATTTTCACTATTCATCTTGTTGTGCATGCCATCAGAAATAGTGACCATTCCATTAGACTCTGTTGTCAAACAAGCTAGTTTCTCCATCTCTAAAAAGTCATCCATAAGCTCCAAATGATTTACATTATCTGCGTTCTTGACCTTTTCAGCATGTTTTTCTTTCTTGAATTGGGAGAGCTCTGACATCAATGTCGTAGCCCAAGGTTCAGAGTAACTTTCTACCTCATCAATTCCATCTTCAGACATAGATGTTAAACTTGGTGGTTTACTTTCAATCTGACTTAAATTGTTTTCAGAAGAAATGTCAAAAATTGGATTTGACAAAATTCTTTGTTTGTTCAGTGCCAGCATCTGTGTTTCAATGTTACGAAGCTTGCTTGTTGTTTTGGCACAAATGTTCCTTGAAACCTGTAATTCACTGTTACGTTTGGTCAGAACTTCTTTTAACATTTTTGTTTCTTCTTCGGTTGCTAATAGGCGCGCTGTTAGAAACTCATTGTCCTTCTGCAAAGCATGGAAACTCTCAGAGGCAAAATCTGAAATATGTGTTGACAAGTGATGTGGACTAGAACTCTTGGCAGGTGACGGCCGCACCCTAGTTTCCCCGTAATCATGGCTTAAATTCTCAACCTCTAGTTTCATTTGCGCTAATGCAGCAGGTCCAGGCAGCTTTTTCCTAACAAGACCTCGTAGTCTTTGGCATTCTGCTTCTAGTTTTGATATTTTCTTTATGTCTTCCAAGTGCTGCTTGTTTGCAACATCAGCTGACTTCATGCTCATATTTTTCTCTTCATTACGAATTTCAAGCTCCTTAGAAATAACATGAAGTTCATATTTCAAGGAATTAACTTCTTTTTCATATGATAAAATATTACTCTTTAGCAGCTCAATTTTACTTTCTGCTTGCAGCTTCTCATCATTAATTTTCATTAGAATATCAGAACGCTCTTGCAGGGATCTTGACAATGCTTCATTTTCAGCAGAAGCTCTAAGCAGAGCTTGCTCAAAATCATCTATTTTTGTTTCTAGTTCGGCCTTGACTTTCTCCCATTGCTTGGTTTTTGCAAAAACAACATCATGCAACTTCTGCTCACTTTCTTCCTTCACATTCCGTATCTGTTTCATGCATTCTTTCAAGGCACTATCTAGATGTGCAGCACGTTCTTCAGCTGTAAGCTTCAATAGTGTCAGAGACTCAAGTTGATGTTTCAGAGTGGATGATTCGGCTTCAGCTTTTTCCCATCCTACATCAATTAAGAATACCAAAGATTTCTCAAAAACATTATATTCAGAACTCTTTTGAACAGTGGACTAGAGATTTCCCTACAACATTAAATTCACAAAATTAACATAAAAAAGCTACGCAATCAGCTTAAACAATGAAAAGTATTGTGCTTGAGAACTCTGCACCAAATTTATCCATATAGACTGATATAATACCAGATACTGCTTCTTCAGCAACTTTAGCATGTTGCTTGACCAGATTATCCTTATTTGTCATCTCTGTTTGTGCAGCGAATAACTTTTCTTTTAAGTCTTTCACTTGCTCTTCCATTTCAGTCAGGTGTTCATACTTGTCAGCAGAGATTTGAACGTAGGTAATAGTATTTTTAGCATCCTGATACACAATCAAGTAATTTAAGTGAGCTAACATGTGAATCACAAGGAAAATACCAAATCAAGGAAATTAAATGATTATTTTTTGGCTTGCAACCTGCAGGAAAGATAAAAATTGAAAACTAACATACGTGGATTATTTTGATATTAATGGTTGAAGTGACATTAGGATATTACAAACATTAACTTCTCTCTTATGGCTTAGTGTTGTTGGTTCAAAGAAGCAGGTTCACCTCCATATTTGTGCTCCCTTAGAAGCTTCTATATAGGTTGATGCAGGTTGTAGCTCCTATAGTAAATATGAAATTGTTAAATATAAGTGAATGGAGAAGAAATGGAAGAGGAAAGAGACTCCATTGTGAATGGACTTTAGTCCCACATTGGAAGTTTCAAGGCATTTTTGTTGGTTTATATTGATTCACATGCATTGAGGATGTGAACAAATGCATGGGGAGAGACTCTCTCTCACATGTGAGTGCGTAGGGGAGTGCAAATCCAGGGTCCGGATTGCATTGAACCAAGTTGACTCGTGTACGAGAGCGACCCGCGCACAAGAATGCTGGACCGGTCGGGGAAAAATTTACCCAAGTGGAACAACCAACATTTTGCCACGTAGATCTTTTAGTGAAACGGTGACTCGCAGACCTCGGTCAGCTCGCCCGGTCGGTCTCTTTATCCGACTGACAGACTTCTATGCCAGTCTCTCTAACAACATGACCTGTTTGCTTCGCTCGGCCTATTTGCTCGACCTGGCCGACTTTCTGACAGCCCGACCTGTCTGCTTCACTCGACCTGTCTGCTCGACCCGGCCGACCTCTCTGACAGCCCGACCTGTCTGCTTCGCTCAGCCTGTCTGCTCGACCCGGCTGACCTTTCTGACAGCCCGACCTGTCTACTTCGACCGGCCTGTCTACCGCCCGGTCTGTCTGCTCAACCTGCCGCTACGACTGGCCTATCTCCCCGATCAGCCAGTCTGCTTCGACCGGTCTGTCCGCACTCAACCTAACTGCTTCGCCCGACCGGCTTCTTTGCTTGTCAGCTCGCCCAGCCTGCCTCTCGCTAGGCATGTCTGCCCGCCCGACCGTACCGCCCGGTCAGCCTTTCTGCCCGCTTGGCGACTGAGAACGATCTACCGCTCTTCGGCGCGTAGCAGAAACCAGCCCTACTGGCAGCTTGAGATTATCGGCTCAAGTCATTTTCTTTTGTAAGTTGAATTTAAATTTTTCGTAATTTTAAATTCAGCTAAGTCCCTAAAAATCTCCGGCAACAAATTGTACTCCAACATAAATCACCTATCTCTTTTGATAATTTACAAGTCCTCTGTTAGGTAACAGACATTTTGTAATTTTTAGTCCATCCAAAATGACAGTCTAGGTATCTCTTGATTATATATCAAACGATGTTGGTTAGAAAGAACTATGTATAGTGAGTTTTTGCACTCAAGAGTAATATACTTGCTATTTTTTTTAATTCCTTTTGTTTAGTTTTTCAGGTTAGAGCTACTTTTCTAGTGGCAGTCATATTCACTAAACCTTGGTAAAATGTAGCAAAATCTTGAATAAATCAAGCATAGACTAATGGTTGTTCAGTTATAAAAATGGATCATGATTTGACTTAATTTTGCTTATGACAGGTACCTCTTAATATATCTTTAGTTTTAAAATTTTTTATATATCCTTCTCCCAAATCCAAAGGAATTTGTAAACTTGGAAAATCAAAATTATGAAACAATTTCTCATTTCTGAAGGTCAATATCCATCAACCTGAATGGAACCACTGATGCCTTACAGTTATTGTTCTGGTCAATAAACAGTGTAGAACACATGCATTCCATAAGAATTCAAGCTGCAACACATTATTATTCACTTCAGATGCCTAAAGACAATAATAAACAAACCTGATTTGCTAGACTTCCACTGGAGTCGGACAAATTGGTGGTGGTGTCAGTTGACGTTACTGCCTTCTCAGACGACTTCTTCTTCCATGGCCAACTTCTCCTGTCCATCGCTGATCACACAGCTACTCGGAAGGCTATGCTGTTGAGCCATACTTTCAATCACACAGTGATAGAGGACGAGAAAAGTGAAAAGAAATGTTGGATATAACAAGAAATAATGATGATAGGATTTTAAGTACAAACAAAATATACTGATAGGACATACAAAAACTATGCAGCTTCCAGAATTTAAAAGAACTACTCTTTAATGTTTAAATGTGTGATAAATCTTTGTTTATTTCATTTTTGTTAAAAAATTTAGATTTTTGCTTTCCTTTATTTGTATCATCCATAAAACAAGCTGTTGAGATTAACCGTATTGAGAATCCAGCAAACAGTTAGATGTGTGACTCAAGCTATCTTAATTACTAAAGAAAACTAAAAGAAAAGAACGAGGTGCGCCAGAACATAGATAGTTTTCTGTATTGCAGGCCTAGAGGTTTGAAAGATGATATCTGGGAATACAGCAAGGCCTCAGAGATGACTTACTATATGTGTCGCCCTAATTTAATCTCACGTGTTGGTTGAGGTCTGAAGAGGACCCTTGATGTAATGATAAAGTTGTTTGTAACGATAAAGTTATTGCCGTGTGACCTAGGTCATAGGTTGGAGTCGCGAAAATAGTCTTTTACAATGCAGGTTAAGACTGCGTACAATAGACTCAATATGGTCCGACCATTCCCTGAGACCCCGTATTGGTAGGAGCTTCGTACACAGAGCTATACTTTTATGTTAGGTTGAGGTCTAATGGAGAAGCTTTCTAAGTTTAGATGAGTTAGCCTCTTGTACTTGAGCATTTTGGATCAGTAGTTAACCTGACAAGTTAATAGGCAAATTGTCTCATTTAAGTGAGTTGTGACATTATATTTCTAACTGCATGGATGCAAACAAATCAATCCATTTAAGACAATTTAAGCCCTTCGAATCCTGACATATAATGTCTATAGTCAAAGGGTTTGAAGTTAAATTGATTGTATGTTGCACAAAATACATGGACACTGCAAAAGACAAGAGAACATTATCAGCCTTGTGTGAGAGATTGTCATCAACCTATGGGAATGTGGTTTTTGGTGTTTTGTTTTGTTCATAGTGAAATATCCCTCGTCGGGCATAAACCATATCTGACTTAAGGATTCCAAGTGAATTCCTACGTTTGTGTTGTATTCAATCTCTAGATGTCTATGGATTATCATAGTTTGGTAACATAGTCCCTCTTGCGGTGGCCAAGTACCAATGCTATTGCACATTGTTTTATAAAAAGGTTGTATCATGCAATAGCCACTAAGCTATCATAACTTGAAAGACAAGTTATCAAGGAATACTGTCAAAATGAACAAAAGATGCCCAATTTCTGTCTGGGACAATTAATTGCAATTGGAACCACATATGACTTAATTATGTGTCCAGACTATTATTCTCTATGCACTCAATCATTGCACACTCTCATGTTGGCAAATTACATGCTAAATTACTAGTCCATTATTGTACCCACCAATATGCCTGTTTCATGAGAGAGAGATTCAGATGGTAAATTACTTGTCCATTATTGTACCACCTACACAACTGTTGCAAGAGAGATAAATTCAGAAGGCAAATTACACCATGGTAAGCAAGAGAACCATACAAAATATATAAAAGATAATTCTGCAAAAAAATTGTTGAGCAAAGATTTAGCTATCAATTATTGATCATAAAAGTTCCAGAGTGGGTGCAGTTAACACTTGGATGTAAACTAACTAACTTTTTCCATAACATGGAAATAAATGAGAGCGAAAATTTTAAATTTAGCTGTCAGATGATTAACTAGATGAAATTGTTCTCAAAGCTGACCTTTGCAAAAGTTTTTGAAATATTTTGATGTAGCAAGAGCGTGGCTAGTATTCACTGCAAAAAACAAGCAAGTCATTACAATTTTGCAGGGAACCCAATGGAACAATTTTGTGCAGACAAGAATGTGTGGATAAAACATGTAGATCATTGAGGAGAAACCAAATATAAATTGTATAACAGAAGTAACTGAAAGAGATACACTTAACAAGCTACATTTATTTCCTGATGCAACATGATAAAAATGAATTAAAAAAGAAACAGGGAAAAAAAGGAATCTAGGTAACCAAATAGCTGACCTTTAGAAACAGCTAATTTCAAACATACAGAAAAGACATATTCAAAAGAAAATTTTAATGAGCATCGTAAATAATCTGCACATGAAATTAACATCCCATTGCTCCGTTGTAAATAGCAATGCACTTTTTTTATGTCAATCCAATTAAAAGCTTAAACTACCAAAAAAAAATGATTTTTTATGTTGGACAAGAACAGGCGCAAGAACCTCAAACGCACAACTCGCCTCCTACAAGTATCTTACATTCATAAAATCCGGAAAAGAGGGGTGATGGTGCATCAAGCATAAACACGCTACGACTGTGATGCATTAATGCGACATGAACATTGAAGCGAGGATGAGCACAAGTTAGGGGAGCCAACTTTATCACACGGCGTAAGTTAGAGAGGCCACCGAGGAAAAGCACTGCGCAATGGCCCAAAGTTGGGTGGAATTCTTTAAAGTTGAGGGTAGGAGGTGGAGTAGGTCTTACACATACATAAAGTGTTTCCAGAGTGTAACTATAAGGAAGAAATCATCCTTCCTGATCTAATCTCGCAAGTACGTCCTGGAAGCAATAATGCTCCAGAAGGAATATCGAGCATTATTTTTCAAAAAGTCCAGTTCATCGATTCTTTTTTAATCTCCCACTTGCATCACTGGCCTACCACGCACATAAAAAAGGCTTAGGTTCCATCAATCATCCATATGACCCAATAACTTCAATTCGAAGAAAGACCAAATGTTAAAGCACTCAGTCGCAAAAAAATGAAAAAAAAAAAGTATCGGTAACGGATAATGAATCGGCGCAAATTGTATTGGGAAAACTGATGTGCGAGAAAAGGGATTTTTTTAAAAAAAAAAAATCAGAGAATGGATAATCCAGGAAAACACAACTCGCTCAGCATCTTCGGCGCTATTTAATAAAGGGAAAACAAAAAAATGTTCAAAACACTGCAGTTGTATAACCCCGAAATAGATTCACCAGAGCCAAAGCGGACACGATCAGGACTCACCGGATGAACAATGCAGCTCGTTGGAAGCAAATTCCACTATCAGATCTGACGAATCGCTGAACTAGTCCGTGGACACCGACAGACGGTACAAGAAAGAGAGGAAACAGAAAGAAGAACGGAGGGGGGAGGCGGTGGAGGAGAAGGAGCCTGGAGGTCAGTAGTAATTCCTTGCCTGCTCTCTCTCTCTCTCTCTCTCCTCCGCTTCCTGACACTCCGGTCTCAGTTCGCAGAGACTTGTGTGTGTTTTCTTAAAATAAAAAACAAAGGGAAGAAGGAAAGGGGAAAAGGAGATCGAGGTGCGTAATGACTAATGAGCATATTGGCGTTAGGTTGCCCCCGTTTCAAAGGCGATAGCTTAAAAGGTGCCGAAAGATTGCCCGCTTTTCTTCTCGATATCGCAGATGCCTCAACGGGCCCACTCGGTCGATCGAATTACTAATCAGGTACAAAAGCGGGGTGAACATTAACCTGCATAGTAAAGATGCTGGGTTTGCTTCGTAAATTTGGGTAAAAATCTACAAAACGCCTCATGTTTCATACAATAACAAACTGACCCTCGTTTTTATTTTTTATCAAATGGCACTTCTACATAATAATTTTTTTTTTCCATTCTTCCGATCAGTGATCTGAAAGAGTAATCTATGAGGGGTTTTATTTTGATTGGAATATATAGTTGGTGAATGAGTCCGGGCTGATGAAATATTTTGAAGAATTTTGAGGTAATTTATGAAAGACGCTGGGATGCGGATAAGTTTGTGCCCTTTAAAAAAAGGCTAATTGTAATGGCTTCCTGCTTTTCAGCTCACACCTCGCAATCTCTCTGCCACCGAACAGGACTTTGTCAGAACAAAAGAGTCAAAAGATAAATTGCTGGGGTGCAGCTGTGGGCATCAAGGCTCTAGTGTTCTCCTCGATTTAAAGTAATCTTTGAGTCCATTTCTGGTACAGTAAGTGAAAATAGTACCAGCAAGTAGTAAGAGAAGAGGTCAAAGGGAGCGGAGAATGAGACGTCTTGGATTATGATATAGGATTGGAATTGGAATGGAATCCACCAACAGTTTGTTTTAAAGTGGAGTTAGTTATAGACACTATTTAGTTATTTTTTTTAAATTGTTTTAATGTCTTTCTATGTTGATTTTTTTTTAAAAAAAAATTAATCATTAACAAATTTATGACTTTGTGAAAAATATGAACGGAGAAGAGGCGCGCCGGACAGATGGGGCCCGCGGGGTAACTGGTGCCGGAGGGCCGCGGAGGCGAGGATCCTCAGGAAAGGGACGAAGGTAGGGACTCACTCAATAAGCGGATCCGCGTGTATTCCGGTTCGGGCCCCGTTACGGCACGGTCCATGTCGATGGGAATCGGAGTGGGGGGTGTAAATTCCTGGTATTTAGCGCGTCTCACCAACCACGGCGCATCCTCATAATTTCGCCAACTGTCTCCGTGCTTTTTCGTGTCGTACTCGTCATGCTTTGGATCCATTTTCCTCCCAACTTTGTCTGTCGTTTTACATCTTTCTTGCTCCACGGAATCACGCTTCTCTCTAGTTACTTTCGGCAATATGCCTGTCCAATACATCACCAACAAATCTTAATTAATGCCTACAGTTCGCCTACAGTTCGCATGTTTTTTTCACAACTATTTATCATTTTGAACTTTGATACAGGAAAGTGAATATATCAGCCATCCAAAAACTTTTTTTAAAAAAAAAAAGTTAAATAATCGATAACAAGTAGATCTGGAATAAACATACAACACAAAGCCGAAGTAATTTGCTGAGTTTAAAAGCCAAGTGTTAATTAATTTGCAATGGTTATCTGTCAAATTCAGGAAGCAACCAAGAATGCGTTGATGTAACAATTGACAAGAGGCAAACTTTAATTATCATAGCAAGTTACCGATGCAAACAATTAATGATGGATTAAATCCATTTAATTAAGTCTATAGGTGAGCAGTTCACCGATGAATGAAAAGAATGTCTGCACTCCATTAAAGAGGCAGATTAATGGGTGGTTGTCATTATGTAACTACTGCTTTCGGCCTTCAACAATTTGAATAATGAGGGTATGTATAAGTCTTTTCATAGTCTCCAATTTGACACCTTAATATTGTATTAAAAATATAAAAATCTATCACTGTTTTTACAATAAAAAAAATCTTCTTATAATTTTTTTTTAAAACCTTAAATTATTATTATTTTTTATACATCATTAATAATCAATCCCATCCCTATAATTAATTTTGAGATGAAAGAGCTTGAAATTTCACTCCTCTTTGATCCATGTAGCATTTAGAATGTCATTTATCTGAACCGTGAAAATCACTACACCAAAAGAATTAGCCTTGGCCCAAATAATGGCATCAGTTCAATTCTGAATATGAAGCCCACAAAGGGCAGATAAATAAATGTGACTCTTAAAAATAAAAAAAAATAAATAAATAAACAAACAAATAAAGGAAGACTAGCCTGCTAGCCATAATTTAACTTGGCGTTTAAAAAATCCTCTCTGGAATCCAAGCAAGCCACCTTAAGCTTCTCCATCCACGCTGGCCAACCATCCTTCTCTCCTCGATCGTCGTTGAACTCGAAGCAAAACGCGGTAATTCGACACGCGGCGCCATCCTATTCATTGGACACGTTGTCAAGGCGGAACCTAAACGCGCTGTTTAATTCAATTTATTGCCCGACGAAACGGAGGGGGCGGAAAGCCGGAAACAAAGTGCGGCGCTCTGGGTAGGGTTTCTGAGTTTCTCCGGCGATCGAGCGAGAAAGGGCAAGACGTCGACGAGATGATCAAGGCCGGACCCATCGCTGCTTCGCTCGCGGCTTCCTTCTCTGCCACTCTCGCCGCCGCGGCCACTCCTTACGTCTTCGCGGTTATTTCCCCATCCGCCCCCACTAAAGAGGTATGCATAACCTTATCTCCTGTTGATTCGTTAAGATTGTTTACGGATTCGTGATGGATTTACGCGATGCTTAGGGATCGGGATCAATGAAGAATGCTTCGGGATCTGATTCGAAACGGAGCGCCGAGGACAAGTTCGCGCCGAGGTACGACGGCCTCAGATTCATTGAGACGCTTGTGACCGCGCACCGGTGATTCGATTTTTCCTTCTCGATGCTTCATTCCATTGGTCGGCGCTTCCGGTAAAATTTCCCTCTTTATTCCCCATGTTGATTGTGATTGGTAGCGTGAGATTGGCACAAGTAGTTCTTTGTTTTTAGGACGAAATAGATAGCTTTAAACGAGTTTTTTTTTTTCTAATTTTTAGGAATATTGTTCCTTATCACTTGCAAGAATTTTTTACCATTTTAAATTGGTTTTGTGGATTCTTTGATCGTTTGTTTTATCATACGATGAACAACAAGGGAACAAAGTAGAGATTGATTCTGCTTCCTTGTCTATATCATTCATTTTATTAATGTATCATTTTTTATTTTCTTCAATTGACATATAACTCTTGGGTACAACTACTTGGGAAGATCAAATGCTGCGAAATTCATTTAATATGAGCAAAGATAGATGAAATTTACTCTCAGTTGGTAAATATGGTAATAATATATGTTGCCGCCTTGTTCGAGATAGGTGACTGAATCACATCCTTGATAAATTAGATTGCCTGGTAGAAGAATGGATAATCAAGAACGTGTGTGTTCTTACAAGATTTTGTATAAATTAAACCAACCTTGTACAATCGATCTTCTTCAATTTATTTATGTCTACTATAAAACGTGTTCAGTTTCAGCCATAATCATAGATTGACAAGCTTAAGTGGAGCATCATGATTAATACTGGAATTAGTCAACTTCATTCCAAACGTTATTTAATAACAAAATTATAATGAAGTATTTAGAACGGATAGTGATCTTTCAGTTTTAGCATATAATTCCACCAGAAAATTCTCTCTCGGGAGACAAGAGAGGACATCAGAATTTAGTCATGGGCTATCTTCTTCTATTATTTTCAGCATAAAAGGGAAAGATGGAGGTTTAAATTCCATCATCTTGGAAAATTTTGATTAGAGAATAATATATTCTGTCACATGGTGGGAAAATAGTTTTTTTTTTCAAATGCTATTGAGGTGGTGTTGGTAGATTCGTAATTTCTTACTATAACACAAAACTAACCAATATCATTCTTCTACCTCTCCGCTTCCATTACCTCTCCGGCATGCTTCTACTGTTCTATGATAGATTGAATGCATCCTTGCTACGCTCGGTGACATGCCCAATAAGCCCTCTACCTCCTCGCTTTGTCCTTGGCCATATAACCTCCGAGGGGAACAAAGATCAATTGCCTCCTCACCATGCTTTCCGTCTTCCCATGTTCTTTCATGTGCAATCTCCTCTCGCTAATATCATTGATGAGAAGCGCAATCTCCTCTGTCATTCACTATTTATCGATTAGAGAAGATGCCTTCTCTTCTTGGGTAGATTTATTTTTTTTTCAGAAAAAAATAAAGACATTTTCTATTTGTCTCTTGTTACTTGATTCTTTCTGTACAAAAGAGTTGTCACATTGAATGCAATTATCTATATCAAATCCATCTCCCACAAGATAGCCTTTGGTGGTCCTCTAGTAGTGACTAGCTCAATTGCAGGGTCCACTCGACTTTCCTAGAGAGCAAGCAAGTTGATTGAGACCCGATGACACCTTGCGACAGAAAACTTGGTTGTCAAGTCCCTTTGACCGTCCTGTCTGTCTTCCAAGACATCAAATAGGTCCAGTGACACACAATCAAACTTGAGCCTTGTGGTAGGAATCAAGCCAGCCAATACGGTGACGAAGACAAGAATGAACAAAACGGAAAGTTGGCAGGCGTACATGAGTTCATAGGAAGGCCTACATAACTTCATGAATGGGTGATGACAACTCGTGATGGTCCTGGGTGAGCTGACAGGGACGCTGGGTGAACGGAATCATGTTTTGCCCAATGAATGGGTGAGATGACGAGAAGATGACTTGTGTGTTTTTTTTTCCAAATGGAAACTCCTATGGTGGAGAAAATGACTTCCTCCTCTCTCCATCCTTTTTTTCTAATAGAATTTCTTTCAACGTCTATTCTTTTCTCTCACTCTGTATATATGTACAATCCTTCGACAAAATGGACTTTCCTAAAGCTGAAAATTTTCTAATCATAATTTTTCATCTTGCCAAATGTAAAAACATCCAAAATATAGTTTCCAAGAGAATATTTTCTCCAAACAAAACTGACCTATGATATCTATTACTCTCCTATTTCACTAAATCTTTATTTTAAGTGTGTGCTTTTTTTGAATTCTACACTATTACATTTCTCATTTTGCATTTAATTTTGGAGTAAGAAATTAAGTACACTGAGTCAATTCCAAAAATTTAAAAACAAAACAAGCAAAGAAATTAAGTTTTAATTATTACATTTGCTGATAACCATCGTACACAACGGTACTTAATTGAATAATTAACTAAGCAATCAAGTGCTTTTATAAATTACACACAAAAGTAAAATAGAAAAGAGAACCTTCGCTCAAAACAAATGCTTCACACTTATCTCCTAAAAAAGCATGAATTATTAAGCAGCAACTACATGCATAGTATCTATCGGCTGCCCTTACCTTCATGCAAC
>JBBMJZ010240235.1:0-19006 GCA_037833815.1 Zingiber zerumbet
GGTTTATGAGCATGATTAGCTATACATGTTTAGTATTTCAGTTAGTTAGATTCCTTTGCTATTTATGAGCATGATTAGCTTTACATGTTTAGCATTTCAGTTAGTTTGATTCCTTTGCTATTTATGAGCATGAGTAGCTTTACATGTTAGCATTCAGTTTTAGCATGTTTTTATTTATATACATGCATATCGAGTTTTTGTGAGTTAGATAGCGCTCACTAAGCTTTACGCTTATAGTTGCATTTCCTCCTACTGCAGATAAAGGAAAAGGAAAAGTATAAGAAGGAAGGCGACAAGGAGATGCTGTGACAGTGTGTGATGCCAGGACTATGGAGAGATCCAGAGTTTGCTAGCGAATTTTCAGGACCTACCTGTTTAGAGTTTTAGTTTATGTTTTTAGTTCTTCTCCTTAATGTTATTATGAAGTTGAGATTGTAATTGAGTCTATTCCGCACTTGTAGCTTGTTATGTCCTATCGTTGGAGTTCTATTTGTTTACTATTGCTAGAATAGTTTCCTTTTAGTTGTTGTGTCATTATTACTGCGTGGTTGTGAAAAATATATACCAGCCGCATGTGGCTGATGGTTTATTCTGTATGTACCTAGGATTATTGTCACCGGTACAGGGGAGGTGCTGCCGGATTTTTGTCTGGCAGAAATCTCTCTTGAGGCCTGATAATAAGTCTTGAAAAGTTATAAGTCAAGTAGTGTCAACCACATTAGAGAGTTAGTAGTTAAGTAATGGTCGCCCTCAGAGTAGTAGTAAGGAGGGTGGTCGTTACACCTAGAAATACTTAACCTTATACATATATGTTGATATACGATCGATCAGATGAAGTCTGAACGAACATAAGGTTCTTCGTAAACACCCGGCCTATCAAAGCCCTGGCGGGTCTAGAAATATTTAACCTTATACATATATGTTGATATGTTAATATATAATCGGCGAGCCCAGAGATACATAACTTTATATATATAGTTCTTAGTATACGGTCGGTCAGGTAAAGCCCGGACGGACTTAGAGATATGTGGTCTTATAAAACTCTTAATATAAGATCGGCTGGACGAAGACCGATCGAACACAAGGCTTCCCTTATACGCCCGGCCGGGTAAAGACCGAGCGAGCTTAAAGACAATTATTCTTAGAAGACTCTGCATATCCACTTGGTCAGGCACAAGTTGATCGAGTTTTAGTTAATTAATGTCATCTTGTCACTAAAATAAAGCTATAATATACATAATCTACCATGTGATTTCTTGAATGAAACTTTGGCACACTGTGGACACTATATTAGAACAGATTCTTACAGTATTTAACATATGATAAGGCATATTGATATAGTGGCAAATAATACGACCAGCCTTATAGACCAAGCGAGATACTATAACATAATACAATGATAAGCAATATGGTTGGCCTTGCAGACCGACGGAAATATATTCAGCAGTCAAATAACCGACAATATTTTAATAGCCCTACAGTTGTCGGAGAATATTCCTTTGGAAACTCATCCGGAGTCTATATGGTTTCTCATTGATGATTCATCTATAACGACATCTCCCTCCAATGACTTCAGAAAAGGTTCAAGTTATAAACGACAAAAAAGGTACATCTGTGGATATAAAAAAAATTCCTCGGAAGCTTTTCGGAGAACTACCTAACAAACTTTGACGCATGATGCCACCTCATGGTCACAGAGATCGTGAGAGGTGGTATAAAAAAATGGGGGGTTTCTCTATTGGCGAGGTACATAATTTTCGCATCTGAAACCTTTATTAGCGCATCCACTACTATTATTCTTCTTCCATTTGCAAGGAAATTGTACTGACTTGAGCGTTGAAAAGTCTTGCCAGGGACCTCTTCCTGGTCTTTGGTCACTAACGCTTCATTAGATAGTCTAGTGGTGTGCAGGATCGTTGAAGAGCTTCATCCAAGATCGAAGGATCAACCATTCGTCAACAAATTATCCACCTGAGTCAGCACATCATCTCCTCGACCTTCAGACAGAATCACTCATATTGCTTGAGTTATTTGTAACACCTTCACAATATCTAGTATGCTTATGGTATAAATAAGAAAATAAATAAATGACATATCAAATAATAATGTTGCAATAATTAATTTAAAATAAAATTTTGATCCTAACATTCTAGGAATATATTTTTATACTCATTGAATACGTCATATCTCAAACATATATTTGAATACAATATAGACTTGAAATAATTTATGCAAATGTAATGCAATCCTACTTATTCGGACATAAACTCAAGATTTTATAAATTAAATATAGCAAATTAAAAATGAGCTATAAGAAAATACCCACTGATATACAGTATAAATGGTACTCAACCTATCAAAATAGCAAATGAAAGATTTTATTAAGCTCATTAGAAGAATATGGTTGGTTGTAGGGTTTAGGGTTTAGAGTTTAGCACATGCTACAAGTAAATTTTCAATTTCATATACTTCAATTTCACACCTATTGCTTTATGCCCTAAGGGCATCTACATTAATAAGTATTATAATACCTATCATCTCATAAAAAAAATGAGATTCATATGACACGTATATATTATATTAACATATGTAATCTCTTACATTCATTTGTTATTTATGAATCTCGCTGTCCACTTATTCATCTTTATTTTTATTTTATATTAACTAAATATATTTTTATTTTTATTTTTACAATTTAAATGATTATTATTTGTGGATCCCATTAACTAGCCGTTTAATTTTTTTATTTTAATCTCATTAAAAATATACTACCAATTTAATTTTATTTTTAAATTTTAAATTTTTTAATAAAAGAAACCTGGGAGGTCACCCATTTCGAACACATGGTGAGAGAAATTTTTAAATTTTTTTTATAAAAAATCCTTTGAAGCATGCCGTCGGCGAGAGAGAAAAAAAATTATAAAAAAATCTTTTGAACGCATTCATTGCCACATTATGCCACGTTGGATTTAATATCATTTCACATTGGTTTTAATACCAATTGGGTGTTATAACATCAATAACTTCCACCAATGTGGAAGCCCTAAGCAACGTTAATAGCCCTTTACAAGGATCAAATATTTTGGTAGGCTGTTGATCTGCGATTTGAGGGCATCCTCAATAGGAGATATTTAGAGGAGATATTTCTCCAAATATTTCCATTCTCAAATATCCCCTATTGAATGGAGATATTATGCAGGTCATTAGAAATCACCGGGCAAAAGGTTTTGCCTGGTGATTTCCTTCTTTTATGGGGCCCACCGTAATGGTGAGCAACCCAATTTTTTTTTAATTTGATTAAACTAAAAAAAAAGTAATGTTAAAAAAATTAATAAACATTAAAGAAAATAACAAACCAACTTAGAAAACAAAATGTCAAAATACCAGAAAAAAAAAATCACAATTGGTGAGATATTTAATTATAAAATTAAAAAAATTTGAAAGTAGATATTTAATAAGTGGGGCCCATAAATATTTGATTGGTGGGATATTTCATTGTGAAAGTTGAGATATTTGAATAGTGAAATATTTGAAAGATGATGTGGAAGTGGGGTCCACAAATATTTAGTTGAAATATCTCAAGTTATTGTAGATGCTCTGATCAATTTATATCCACACCGTGCCCTTTTCTCATTGGAAATATCAAGTCTTAGAGTCCAAGGTTGTATTTTGAAAAGAAGGGTGTTCTAGTTGGATGAAGGACAAATTTTGGAATTTTTTACTGAATAACTTCTCAAAGATTATCTGTTTTTTTTTAATGATTGCTTATTTGATTGTGTGTTGAGTCTGTTCATCTGTCTAAGAATCATAAAGTAGTGTGTTGATTATCTACTGCATGACATATCATAGTTGATGAACTGACCACAGAAATATTATTGAATTCTGAGTTTTAGAGGGAAAAAGTTAGGTTTGTGATCTACGAGTTAAACTATGGAGACCGTTTGAGTGTTATTTGATTCTAGAATTGTTACTACAAAAGCTTTCTCTTGTAGACGAACTACTTTCATTTCTCTAACAGAGAGAAGTCACCATCATGGTCAAGGAAGTCAATATCCACTAGGTGGAATAACACTAAATCTTCGGATCATGATAGGAGAAGATGTGAATCCGACTCCAATTCTTTGCCCGGTAATAATTGATTTGTGTTTTATTTTTGAAATTTCACTTCTTGTTTTGTTAATGCTTGTCTGTGCAGTTGGAGGTGTGAATTTTGATGACATGGACTTCTCGGTGGGTCAACTTGCCTAAACATGAAAGGAATGTTAATCAATATTCTTTGTGGATTCTCGTCTTTGTTTTAATATTTTTACAGAACTTGAATATGGGTAGTGCTGATGATTGATTTGATGATGAGGATTTGTTGGTTGATACCTTATAAAGATGGAGGTTAGTACTTTTGCTTGGCATGCAAAGAGCAACATTTTAGTTATTTTCCTGTTACTTTGTTTATTATTATGCTAACATCTTTCTTTATGCATGAAGCTAGTGGATGATTATTCTGAGCACAAGTCCTCTAATGTTCTTCCTTCAATATTTATTCAGCTGTTGTGATTTAAATGAAAAGGAGGACATGCTATGTCAACTTTATAGTTTTTCCTTCTGACTTTGTTTACATTCTAGTTAAATGTTACTAGAAGCTTTGTGATTTTCTTTAAACCTCTTTGCTTCATGTCTTCCTTCTCGATTATGACTTTTGTTGAAGGAATGCTTGTAGTTAATCTTGTATCTTCTTAGATTGGAGATTAACAAATGTAGAAGACATCTTACTCTAAGCAGGTCTTATTTAAATTAAATGTCAAATACTAGTATTTACATTATGTTTGGATGTTTCCATTTGTGTCTACAAGATAATGAGAATTAGGGGCAGATAACAAAGCCCACAGATTACTGATAGTGTGTGATTGCTAAACATATATGGGTCATCATTGATGTAATCTTAAATAGCAAATATCTGTTTTTATATATACAATTTCATTTCTGTTAAGAGAAGCATAGAGTTCCATTGAAGTTCTCATAGAGTTCCATTGAAGCAATCATATCTAGTTCTTTTGTTCTACAGTAGCACCCTTTTGCTCAAGTTGAAGTTAAAGTTAAATCATTTTACTCCTCTTCAAAAGCTATCATTTTAAATTTTAGTACTCTAATAAACTTATTATTCTCTTGTTCGGTTAAAATTAAATTATTAACATTATATTTTTATATTTCAGTTGCAATATAATTTAAGTTTACAATCAATCTCAATATGGTAAAATAAAAAAATAAATAAAGAGAATTCATCTACTCCTATGTGGATATCTAAAGGTTAGGTATGTTGTAATATAAATTTTTAGATTGTATTTAGACATTTATGAATATATTTTTTTATAAAGTTGGTCAAATCTATCTTTTGTGCATGTATTTTTTTTATTATATTCGGTAAATATTTGTGGTATATTCATTTAATTTTGGTGGTATAAAATATTTTATTCAATTAAAATTATATAACAGTAAAATATGATCAATTATTTCTATACTACAAATAAATGGTGAAGTAATACAATATAAAAAAGCATCAACAAATTTAAATAATGTAGTTAAAGAAAATATTTACTTTGCCACAATAGAAAACTATGAAATCGTATAAATAATATATTTCATCAATCAACGTTAACATGTGAAATCATATATGATCAATTACTTTGTACTTTTACGGAACCACTAAAAAAATACTTTAAAATTGGTTCAATTTCAAACCAGCTATGCAATTCTAGACTAGTGAAAAATTTCGTTACTTTTATGACAAAGTAATAAATTGACCCTTTTACTTCATGTTCATCTATTTCAATAATTATCCACTTATCACATCTACTTCAGTAATTATCTACTTATCACTTCATTGAATACTGTCTATCAACCAAATTCTACTAGTCGACCACTCAAGTCTTAGTTATAGATCCTCAAAATGAAGTTAAAAAGAATTCATCTTTTAGAGGCATTAAAAAATTATAAAGAATTTAGGTGCATTTTTTGTAGGGTCCAATCTTGCTTTAGTTAAGTGATCGAGTTTTTTTATGAGAAAACAAGTCATTTAAAGGAGAAGAGCGTGAAGATGTCTATGTGCCTTAAGGATTAGTTTATATACAAAAGGATCAAAGCCGGTCAATCCAGACAGTGCGATTAAAGTGGATGGAGCAGCCTACCTATGGAAAGCTGGAAAGACAATGTAGATAAAATATATAAATATTTCCCCCATTTAATTCATTTACTATAAATTATAAAAGATAACCTCATACGTTTATTTTGATTGATTAAAAAATCATTAAAAAAAATCCAACTCTAAACCCCAGCTCAAATCGAACTGGCATGAGCATCGTTTGATTTGAGTCAAGTTGTGCTCGGCTCAACACAAGTGTAATTGAGTCAATCTTAGACCATGTCGTCGTGCTCGACGCCACAGAACTATTGGCACCTCTTATTTATTGTATTTAGGTTATAGTGTCTATTAAAGGACCCACAAGTAGATCTCTGACATGAACGTTGTCACTTTCTGAGACAATTTCATTGCCCCCGGAAAGAGCCCGAGCTAGACTTGCCCATTCTTTTCGCCTAAAAAATAGATAAAACATAAGAATTTAAAAAATAAAAATAAAAAATACGAACTCACTTTTTCAATAAAGTCTTGGTTAAAATGGTTAACCTTGGACTTGAAGAAACGTAGGAAAGTTTCCCATTAGATTCTCCGCGAAGATGAGACAACACAAAATGCTGCAAATATACTGGTTTATGTTAGGCCTTCTGCCTTCAACTTCCCACATGGCATAATATGACCAACCCCAGAGAAATTCAGGATCGAAGGAACTATGACATGCATACATACACACATTTGGACCGACCCATACACTATGATTGATCATTAATTGAAGAGCGGGTAAAATATTAGACATAATCAACATTTCGAAATAATCAACATTTTAGACAAACTGATCCTTATAGGAAGGTAAAATATTGAAGAGCAGAAAAGGTAAAATGTACCTTGTCAAGTAGCTTACATGTCCGACTCTTAGGAGAAATATCAAGATGGTTCCTATAAGTTGGCATTGACTCTAGCAAACTGAGGTTCCCAACAGTCTAACATATTTATCATGATTCAAATAATCTGGTAGGTGTCGGTGATCAGCTGAATCCTCTGCGAGTGTTTCGGAGGAGCATTGTTTCTCAGTGGTATGACATTTACAACCTGTGACAAATTTCAAGTGCTTAGGTTTGTGCATGCAAGTCATCGCTCACGAAATATGCCTATGGCTAGCATAAATTAAAACATGTAAAAATTTTGCATAATTCAAACAGATGGAAATCAGTTCTATCAAATTTGCTATACACATAGCTTGGCTGGTTGGTGGTTCGTCTACTAGATGCTCCAAGAGTTTTGGATGAAGTGGTTGACCTTGAGCAAAAAGCATGCACATTTGAAGAGCATAAACAACGTTGACAGCTAACACCAGGTTCCAACGAGTGCATGTCGGTCATGACCAGATGAAATGCATAACGAAAAAACACAAAAATAAAATAAAATAAAATAAAATTTGCAACAATAGTAGTACTACCAAGGATTTCATATGTGAAGTCGGTACTTAGATGCATGCCAACTAGCAGATATGATCGCACATAATGTTCAGATTTACCACAAAAAGGAGGAAGATGGACGATGCAGAGTATAGGATGCAGGCTTTTATTCTCAGTCACTTAAAGTGAAAAGGAGAAGCCGATAAAAGGTGAATAATTCAATATATGTCTCTAGAAAAATCAAAACTATTTTACAGAAAAATTGATGCACGGCTGAAACACTGGGATAGTCATCCCAATAAGAAATTTATCGATAGAAATTCAGAGCAGTTACAGAAAGCCAAATCACGATGAAATTTTAGGTAGGGCTCAAGCTAAATAAAAAAAAAAAAATCAAGAAGGCAAAATATATCATGACATGCATGACCTTACGCAGGGTACTGGTCTCATTTTTTTTGAAAAAAAAATTAAAGCAATAAGATCAAATGTTAAAAAAAAATAACATCTATGAAACTGGAATAACTTGCTCAAGCAGCAGGAGAAACTAGTCTTTGCTATTTGGAAAAAATTAGAGAAGTAATTGAAAGTCGCAAGGCACTGATTACTCACCTTAACATCACTATATGTGCTTGCAGCAGTAAATCTCACAGTAATGGGGAAAAATACTGATGAATCTGCGGGAGGTACAACAAATTCCATGGATCCACTGCAAAGGGAAAGATTAAAAGAAATAAATAAAAGATTAGGACACAAAGGCAGAATATCAAAAATAAAAATGCATGAAGAATGTTTGTTGTACCTGCGATTAGAAGGATCAATAAGAAGAATAGACCAATCTAATGTTGAATTTCTTGAGTCATACCTAGAGATAATTAAACAAATGAATAAAAACTGCAACAAAAGTGTGTCCATGTAGAATCAAAATTTAAAAATAAAAATAAAAACAACAACAACAACAAAAGTTCAATCCATTTATTTGACAAACATGTTCCACCAAAGAATCACACTTATCAAGAATAACTGCAAAATTGTGCAACCTTATTGGATAAATTTTATTCACTCAATTTCTCATATTTTAGCTTGTCTGTTCCAGTAACCTGCATGAATATTAACAATATTTTGCCTAAGGGATTCTATTTATTGAACTCTTTCATGCGTAACAAAATGACTGTCCATAAAATGCAGCTTCATCACAGCCCTTATGGAAACTTAAGAGTCAGAATCATCAAAGTTGGGCATATATCCACTCAAAATCATTTGATTAACTCAATGCAGGTGACCACTATCATCATACGTCCAATTACACTTTGTAATAATTACAATGTTAAACAATTTGTGACATTTGCAAAAACCTCCCAATTTATTATCAAAGAGTTTTCTTTGATCCTCATGGCATTGTGACATGAAGTGACACTGGAAAGCATCAACCAGCTTTTTTTGTCTTTACTAAAATAAAACTAACTGAGAAATAGTTAAACAAACGTGACAAGAAGAACATTCTTAACAAAATCCATGTCAAAGTAAACAAGAAAAAAACTTCAGCACTTACTTCCATTCACCGTCTATCTGTCTTACACTTGGTGGCTCCCTAAGTGCAGGAAGTGGTATGGAGATTATGACATGTTGCAGGTCAAACATCTCAGATGCTTCATACTCTATGTTCACATAAGTTTCACCACCAGAAACAGAAGGCCAGCAATTAACTGTGGACGCATAAGTTATTTTCAAAGAATGCTCTATATTCTCAAGGATTAGTACAAGGATGTAATACAAACCAGTCAAGGGAAGAGAAGCTTCATCCAGGCCCTGAATTCTCCACTTCATAAGCCCAACATCATTTTGACCAGTAGGGAATGGCCTGTTGGGATCTTTCAAACCTACAATATGCTTGCTGTTGAATAACTCTTTGTTGATATTAGGATGGGTTTTGAAGTTAAGGCCAGGAACATCTTGGTTTTCAATCTGGAAAAGGAGTTCAACTCTAAATAATATATGCAAGGAAAATTGATTATGTGCTCAACTTTCAGGCATAGAGATTCCAGGAGATCAATATCTATCTCTCTATCTCTGTCAGTTATGCCTTAAATAAGCAACACATATCCTAACAGAGTGACAATTTATCTTTTATATGAAGCATACATTGAAGATAACCAACCAGTTTTAATGTAGCATACATTGAAGTTTTAATTTCTCAGTCATTGTTCATGTCTAGGAAAAGACATTCATAAAAGATTCTACCAAAAGAAAATTAAATATTTGGGGAAAAAATAAAGTGCAAAACATGGTAACATGACTAAATTGTTAACCTACTAAAGCTTAAAGCTTTTGAGTTTTTGACATATATGGCCATCTTGAATTGCTTTTCTACCATTCTAATGGAAGTCGCTCGCTAGGACAACATCTGAACCAGAAAAAGCATTGACTAGTAAGAGGAATAAGCTAACTGCTCTTGCTCTTCATAAATATAAATAAAATACCATGACAAAGTGAAGAATACAAGCAACATAAAATCAACATTACCAAGTCGAATTCTTCTTAATTAGTTTGGATACCTCATACAAACTTTTTGTTGATGCAATTGTACCCTAAGTGGTCGAATTCGATCTTGATTTTGACATTTGAGCAGAGGTTTAACTTAGATGTTGCATTTTATTTGACATGTATGTTAAGTCCTGCAAAACATGGTTGATATACATATAAAAATGACCTGGCATGGCCAAGGTTGATGATGGCTCGAGGTCTGTTAGAAATCGGAGAAGGATTGCATGGGACATCCAAGAGAGCACAGAATGAGAGACATTGGAGCATAGGTGAGCCATAGGAGACAAACTATATTGGGTGAAGTGTAAAGAATGGCACATGGAGTGAGTTGAGAGGTTGATGCATCCAAGGGACAAGTAACCTAATATGAGATAGCTTTGTGGTGAAGAAGTTGCAAGTATAACTCACAAGTGAATTGACAATTGAGAGACTTATACTTGTGAGAGTGTAGTCTTCAACTTAAGTAAAGTGTTGGCTATTAGGGTAGTCATAGTCGACAAACATTTCAACTAGAAATGGTTTTCAATCAACTGGTGGTTCAACCAATAAAAAAAACTCAAGCTGATCAGCTAGCAAACACTATATTTTTGCTTGTCATTAAGTGGACTGGACAGTGGATTGATTTGAGGAATCGGTCAACTAATGGTAAATTTCAGTTAACTGATGACATGGCAGAAAAGCTAGAGATAATTGTTGATTTAAAAAGGCATTCTGACAATTGTCCAATGACTTAAGGGCTACACTAATTGAGTCAGAGCGACCGATGGTAGACTAGAATCCAACAACTAAGATAGTCGTTGGTACACTGAGAGCAATTGCAGTTAGAAAATTAGTCAACTAATAGTGAATCCACTGATCAACAATGAAACAGCAAAATAGTAAGTCAAGTTGAAGCACATTAAAGTTATAAAGTAGGACCAAGAGAAGCGGTTGAAGACTTGCAAAATACTTATTATATAAATCTACAAGGTCTTGTCTTTTGTATTTTTTTTTATCCTAATCCTTTAAGTTTTATTGTAAAGGTTCTTATTGTAAGAGGTTTTTCCACCTCTAAAAGTTATCCACAAAGGACAAAGATAGTGGACTTTCTAGAGTGACTCACTAACGAGTCATACACCATGGAGTAAGAATAAGGATTCCACCAAGTTACATCTTCTTGTTAGCGATTGGTATGTGTTGAAGTCTTATGTTTTTATTTTCTCTGCTAATTGCATTTGTGTGACTTGTTAAGTCATTAGCAAAAGCAAAAAAGTTTGTATTTGTAGGTCAATTGCTATTCACCTCCTTTAGTCGATTCCTCACAATCCCAAATGGTTGTGGAGTAGGAATGAGAGTTCTAAACCACGTTATATCTTCTTATTAATGATTGGTATGCATTAATTTCTCATGTTTTTATTGCCACTACTAATTGAATTTGTGTAACCTTGCTAAACATTAGCAAGCCCAGAAAAATTTGCATTAGCAAGTCAATTGCTATTCACCACACTCTACTCAATTCTCACTGCCCTAACATTTTATCTCTCTATTGAGCTCTGTGCAAAGTTATATCATCATCATTATCGGGTTATGTTTGCCCCGACTATTTAAGCTCGCCTATGTGATCTCGTCATTAAACCTATGCATCATTAGTAGTATTCAAACTAATTAAATCATTTTTACTAATTTGGCAAATTTATGTTTGCCTCTTTCTACACTTTACATCTTCCATGCTAATGTATTCAACTCTTCTAACTATTATATTCATTGGTGTTGGTGCAGTTTGCACTAACAGTCTAACTCATATTTTGATGAATGACAAGTGAATTAAGTTAGGTGTCTTTGTGATCTAAGTACTTTACCAAGTGTGCAGAAGTTGACGGGTCTGAAGGACCTGACACTAGGCTGAAATCCAACTAAGTTCGCGGGACCGGATAGCTAGTGAGAAGTCCAGAAAAGTCAACGAGCCGACCTGATATTTGGCGGGAAGTCCGGTTGGGTCTGCAGGACCTGATAACCGACAGAAGTCCAGTTGAGTCTGCGGATCTGACAACTGGCATGAAAACCTGGTGGGTCATAAGGCTAGTCAACCGACTGCAAGTTGATAAGTAAAGGTAAGTTACTAGAGGAGAATGACTTGGTGAGGAGACGTCCCGATTGAGGGACAATAGGTGTCGGTCTAGTTTAGGTCCATTGCAGATCCCTAAACAGAGACCTTGACTAGATCCTGGTCTCAGGAAGACAAGATCTAATTACTACTCAGTATTATTGTGCTAACACTTGTATTGTCAGGTTATTATTTGGTTTATTGAACTAACACTCTTTGTAAGGTAAAAATAGCAGAAAAAACCTCGGGTGAACTGTACCCGAGGCGTCTTCAAGCATTGGAAGGCGTCTTAGGACTGTTCATAAAAGGCGCCTTTGGTGCTTTGAAAGCGCCTTCCACAGGATAAAGTTCAGATTTTGTCAAAGATAAGGACCGGGCTATTCGGGATCAGACTTGCCACATTGGAGGCGCCTTCAAGGTCTTTGAAGGCACCTTCCATGCTCAATAAAAGGAGTGCTCGCCCAAGCCATGAAATCAATCCCTCATACGAACTTCTACGCTTCCGATTGGACTTCCGACCACTCCTACTTCCTGCTGCTGCTTCAAAGAAGTCTATCTGCCACCAAGCAGCGCTTCCGAGTCATCCAATCATTTCCGGCAGACCGATAGCAATACACAAGGGCGCTCTAAAGTATTGGTAAATTTAAATAGTGTTGCATTCTTTATATTACTGTTTTAAAAAGGGAAGTGTAGGTTGTTACACGGTCCCTATCTTTTGTACTCGATCCCCTCTTCCGATGGATCCGGAAGAGGTATTTAGTAGATTACCCATCGATAGATCCGTGGGACCTGGGTCTTAGAATAGCAGTCGCCGAAGGCTCCGAACCAAGTAAAAATCCTTGTGTTCATGCTTCTTTCGTTTCTGTCTACTTCTATTTCGCTGCGTACTTTGTTTTAAAAACAAAAAAGGAAAGTTTTTCAAAACCACGTGATTCACACCCCCCCTCCTCGCGTGTGACTCGATCCAACAATTGGTAATCATTGAAAGATGTTCCTATTGTCCCAACTTATTTTACTTTGTGATATTCAAATCAGTTAAATAGTTTTTATTAAATTAACTATTGTTTTCTTTAGTCTCTCCCTCTATTCATTACACCTTCCATTGTAATTGATTCAACTTTTTATGGAATCTATTTAATTGGCCTTGATCATATTCATATCATCTCTACTTATTTCCCATAATTTTCTGTTGGAGCTACATAATTGCTCTTGAATAAAAGTACTTTTTGTTTTGTCTTTTTCTAGTAATTATGTGCATTAACTCAGTATCTTCATCTATGCCTCATTCAGCTTTTGTAAGCATTATTTCCAAATAGCCCAACACTCTAATCCATAAAAAATGACAGATATATGCAATAGCTATAAAATTTTCCTTTTCACTAGAGGCCACATGCTGATCATACAATTCAAAAATCTCCTATCCATTTCAATCAATTATTCCTTATCTTAGTAATACATTTTCATTAATATCTATGTTCTTGTTTCATGGTGATGGAAGAGTGAATTATCAAGCAATCACATATGGGAAAAAGGGAGTATTCAACTCACATATATAGATTCATCACAGAAAAGAAAATGCAAAAATTGATTTAGTGGGATAGGTACACCCAGAATATGGAAGATGGAGTTCAGAAGCAGAGAAATTACCAAAGTTGACTGAAATTATTCCATCATACCCACCACATAATTAAAAAACAAAGGTAGAAAGAATATCTTCTAAATAGCCAGAAACACATGGCACTTACTAGGCATTTTGCAAATCTCAGATGGGATGTGATAAACAGTACCTGAAGTTGAACAAATCCATCTTCCTGGTTAAGGATTTGCAGGGAAAGTGTTCCCTGGACATCGAAGTTATTAAGACCGCCATCTCTCCTGATGACAACATTTAATCTCTCTTCAATGGACAATGTGACAGGATCAGTTGGTGGAAGAGATGGCTTTGATTGAGCAACAGTTGGTTGCACATCCTCAAGAAAAACTTCTCCTTCAGCTTTTAAGGACTCCAAAAACTGATTTGTCTTTTGTGTTTTCCCTAACTTCATACCAAGTCCTTTGGAGGGAGCAGCAGCAGATGCAGATGGACGGCCTGAAGGAACAGAATCTTCAGTTACAATTAAATAGAAAAATCTGTCGATGCCATTCACATTGATTAGATACCTTCAAGTTAGATTTATTAGATAGACTAACAATAAGCATGAGCATTGAACTGTACAGATTATAGGTTTAACTAAAGCAGATGTGTTGATTAAACTAAAGAAGACGTGTTTGAAAGCACTCATAACAACTGAAAGTATTAGTCAGCTCTTGCATGTCAGAAAGCATGTTTTTATAAATAAAAGAAAAACTGGAGTCTTCAATTTCCTTCCATTGCTGTATTATTTATAGAAATGCTATAAACATTACAGTGGTACCATCCCCTTCCATGGATGGGCGTGTTTGGCGGAGGGAGGGGAGGAGGAGAGGACAGGGAAAAAAGGAGGCAGAAATGTTGTTTCCTATGACATGGGAAGAGAGGAATAGAAGAGAGATGGGGCATGAAATGACCAAATAGCATGAAGGTTGGTGAAGACAACAATAGCATAGTGTACAATAGAAGAGATCAACAAGGATGAGGTTGTCCTTGATGCAGGCCATCCCATCCCTATCTTCACCTCATCAATCAATGCTTTTATACAATCATCTGCAAGTGCAACCCATGAGGATGTTAGAGAAGTTTTCGAACTCTGATGGTGGTCAGGGTACAGCTTTACAAAGGTCCTCTGTTAGTGTGTCCTCGATAGGGTAGTACAAAAGCTTCTAAGATATAACTAGGGTATCGTGCAAGTGAGAAAGAAGGTTAACAAAGGTCCTCAATAGGTGCAGCCTTGACGTGTGCACAAAAAGTGAGTATAATCTTGTTTGTTTACCTTTTGTTTTGTCCCCTTTCGATGCTTCCATTTAACTTTTGATGAATAAAGCTTTGCTCCAAAATAATTCCACGAGTAAATAACCAAGAGGGAAGACCATACAATTTCTTCCCTCCTCTCCATCAAAGGGAAAGTAAACGGACCCTATATTTCTTCCACTTAGTTTGTTACTTCTAAAACTGATAATATAGCTATCGATACTCAATTTATAAAGCTACATCAATCAAACCAAATTAAGTTAGTAGTTAAATTTAATTACAAAGCATATCATTGATTTAATTATGTAAGTAAATGCTATAAATTCAACTATTTAATATTAATTCTAAGTTAATTGACATATAATTAAATTAAACTATAATCCTTTAATCTTTATTAATTATTAGCTAGATATCAAGGATATAATGTTACTGATTAAAAAAAAAGAGTCTGGTGCACGAAGCTCCCACCAATACAGGGCCCTAGGGAAGACCATATTGGATCTATTGTACACCGTCTTACCCTGAAGAGGCTATTTCCACAACTCAAACTCATTATCACAAGGTCATACAGTAGAAACTTTACCATTGCGCCTATCATTTTCTTATTGAAGCAATTCTATTTCTAAAAGAAAAGTAAAGATGCTACAGTTGAATACAGCTAATATTAACACCAAAAAGTATGGATTCTAATGACACGACATAGACTATCATGCTGATAACCTGCCTCCTTTTAAGTGTAACCAACTTTTGCAAACAACACAATTTCCAATCATGGCTGAAAAGCTACAACTGAGGTACAGGATAAGGTCACACTAGCCACAAAAACACTTTAAAATGAACGAAACTAGTAAGAAGTTTTTGAAAGAACAAAGAATACAATGAAGGAAAGATAAAAGATGAGTTTAGACACAAAAGCAGTAAACAGCAGTCACGAGAAAGAAAGAGAGAGCAAGTAGTAGTCAAACAAAAGCAATTGGGATAAGCTATTATAAAATTTAAGTTGATTCATCATCAGCAATTGATATAGACAGATGAACATGAATATCTCGTGCTCATATGCAAGGGTACAGAATTTGTCATATACCTTTAGGCTTACTAGAAAAGGATTCCGCATCAGTGCTCAATCCAATTCCAGACCCACTGCCAAAACCACTTCCAGAACTGGAAATGCTCATGTCACTAAAAGTACTTTCAATTTTTCTAGGGCCAGAGAAAGACATATATCCTCCTTTATCACCTCTGTTCTTTTCAATCTGTGAAACGGTAAAGTTTTCATGATATTGCACTTTGGAATAGTTCAATAAATCTGAAGAGAATGAAGATTACAAAGAAGGTCAATTGTAATTAAAAAAAAACTGCGATGTCTTAATGTGTGAAAAGAAACTAACACAGTTGGGATTTTCACAAAACTCCAATTGCATTAGATACTCATCACAAATCCAATATAGGTGAAAATAATCAAGCAATTTGTCTCTTAAGTGAAGGATCTGATATGATACAACATCTCAACTTTCACATTGCTAAGTTTTTAACCATTAGCAAAGGCATAAACGCCATCCTTATCCTCAAAGCTATGCCCAAAAAAGTTGTAATCAACATCTTACGAAACAATGTTTCTGATTAAGATTCAGGTACTTCATGCAAGAGAATAATATTAAGACATTAGACCTCAAATTTTTCAAATCTATGACAACTATGTAAGTTAAAAATTGTGCCTACGTATTGAAATGGTGAACAAGACATTTACACAGAAACCTTGTCCTAAAAATTTTGTTGTGACTTGTCAGAGAACAGGAATATTGACACTAGGCCTAAAAGTAGAGCAAAAAGGAACTATTATCATATAACTAATAGCTGAAGTTAGTAAGCATTGGCACCAGAATCCTACTTGTTTCCTCATCCAATAATATACTTGAATAGGTTTGAAATACTCTCACCAAAGTCTCATTAGTCGTGAGCTAAAGGAGGACTTTATAAGAATAAATAGTTAGCTACAATTAACTTGGAATGGAGCATTTTGTACAAATTGGTAGCCCTTAACAAATTGACCAGTAAGTTAGCTACTATTTACTTAGGATGAAGCATTTTGTGCAAATTGGTAGCCCTTAACAAATTGATTGATCAGTTATATTATCTTCATGTGTCATGACAATTGAAATCAAAGAAGACCTAATTTTAGCCTAGTGAGGAATTGACCTATGTGATGGAGATGTCTCTAAGCTATATGTTGGACTTCAGACAATGACGGGGATGTGAAGCCTTAAGTGAGGGAGATTATAACCCTAGTTTAGTCCCCCACCATGAGTAGTGAACTAATAAAGGAGGCCTATAAGCTTGGATGAGTGAGGAATTTATTAATTTGGCATACATATATTAGGCTAGTGATTGGATTGACAAGTTAGTTGATCAATTCGCACATCTATATAACTTGTGGCATTTGGTATTAGAGCTATCCTACCCCAAGGCGTGATGAGGTGTGGGAAAGAGATATTTATGTGATGGCAGAATCACCACTAGGCTCTGCATTTTGCCAATGGGAGATGATTCTAAGTTTTAAATTAGATTTTAGGTCTTGACAAGATATCACATTTTAAGTGGGGAAGATTGCAGTAACCTATGTTATATTATGAGGTTTAGTTAAGGAGGGTTTGTGGTGGTGGTGTATTTAATGTTGGATGACTTTATCTACACGATGAATTGGGATGTTTAAAACGTTGGTTTAGATATTCTTGAGTTTAGATTTCGGGTGGGTTAAATTGAAGTTAGGTTGACCAATAGAAGGCTGTACTAAGTGGAGGTTGACTAAAGTTTGCATTGGGTTAGAGGCAAACTCAATTTGGACTTGAATTGTTTGATCTTTAGCTAAATTAATGTTGAACCACATTGAAAAGGTTAATGTTGGTGCAAGTTGCATTGATCATTAGGTGTTGATGTATGACAAATAAATTAAAGTTAAATGTGTTGTTTGTCTAACCTTTTTACCAAGTGTGTAGGACTTGATGGGTATAGAGAACTGGAACACCAGGCTAAAGTTCAGCTAGGTTGATAGCTGGCACGAAATCCAGATTAGTTGAGATATGGCAGAAAGAAGTCCAGCTAGGTTGATAGCTAACACGAAGTCCAGATAGGTTGATAGCTGACACGAAGTCCAGATAGGTTGAGATCTAACAAGAAGAAGTCCGAATTGGTTGAAATCTGGCAGGAAATCTTGGTGGGTCAAGGGACCTGACATCAAGAAAGTTTGCAAATGGTAAGTGAGGTAAGTCACTAGAGGAGAGAGATCCTAGGACAAGTCCCGATGGGACTATAGGCGCGATCCAGCTTAGAGCCATTTGGGAAGTCTAAGTTGAGACCATAACTAGATCCTGGTCTTAGGAAAACAGGATGTCAGTCACAAATTTATCATATTCTTAATGTGCTAACTTTGTTTAACAGGATAAACATATTATGATTGTCTAAACTAACTCTTTTTTACAGGAAAGAGAAAGGCGAGAAAGAGTGCTCCGGGCGGCCGAAGGGGATCCGGGTGCCCGGACTCTGGGCACCCAGAGTTGATCCGCCTACCTGGACCAGTTTCGATGAGGGTCGGGCAGGTGCCTAGCCAGGCACCCGAAGTTGCTCCAGGCACCCGGACCAGCAAGGTTCATCCAGAAGCTGAGTTGGAGCACGAAGATGGGCCGACCCACGTTAAAGGTCCAAGCGCCCGGAGGGGGTCCGAGCACCCGGAGGTGGATAAACTTCGAGGATGAAGTTTCGACGAAAGCTCACCCCGTCAGCACAATCCAGGCACCCGAGAGGGGATCCAAGCGCCTGGACGAGGCTATAAAAGGAGGCTTCAACCAGCAGCTTCAAAACATCAATTGCTACAACTTTCCTACTCGCGCGCTACTCCGAAAAGATATCCGGGATACCGAAAAATTGCTCCCACAAGCTACGCTCAAGTCTACAATTTT
>JBBMJZ010240543.1:0-18997 GCA_037833815.1 Zingiber zerumbet
TATAAGCTATTCGTTTTTCCTTCACTTTCTCTTGTACTTTCTCATTCCACCACCAAGATTCTTTACTTAGTGGTGCAATTTGCTAGATTTTTAAAAAATATATTAATTGTATTAATTGAATTACATTAGTTATACTAGATTTAGAAGGAAAAAAATTTGGCACCAATGTTAAGAATGTCATCACCAATTTTATAGTGTAATTTGTTATTTTAATATTAGATATTCGAATTTTACCCTATATCAATTCGGGAGGTAGATGATCTTATTCATGAATCTAAATCATAATTTACACTAGTATCAATTTGGAAGGTAGATGACCTTATTCATAAATCCGAATTATAATTTATGCGTATTCAGCATCCAAAGTTGCTCGCCCATCGTCTTCATCTTATAACCCTAACTACCATTTTTCCCAAAATTTCATTGTCGTCAACACTTGACAACGACTATTAGGTCTTCGCCAATGACTACACCAAATCACCATCCTCCACACTTGACAACCACTCTCGAACCTTGGCCAATGACTACACCTACACAAAGAGGAACTCGCTCCACTCTATTGATTCTTCACTAGAATAAACACGAAAGAGCTCTTTAAAATTTAAATTCTTTTCCCTCCAAATTCCCATCTTACCCAAACTCTCATTGTCATCAACACTTGACAACAACTTCTAGATCTTCACCACACCAAACTACCACCCTCCACACTTGACAACGACTCCCAAACTTTGGCCAATGACTACACCTATGCAAAGAGGAACCATGTCTATCGAGAGTGACTAAAGCTTGCTTCACTCTATCGACTCTTCACTAGAATAAACACGAAAGAGCTCCTTAAAATTTAAATCCTATTCCCTCCATATTCCCATCTTGCCCAAACTCTCATTGTCATCAACACTTGACAACTTCTAAGTCTTCCATCGACTACACCAAACCAAGAACCACCCTCCACACTTGACAACCACTCCCAAACCTTGGGCAATGACTACACCTATGCAAAGAGGAACCATGTCTATCGAGAGCATCTAAAGCTCACTCCACTCTATCGACTAGAATAAACATGAAAGAGCTCCTTAGCATTTAAATTCTTTTCCCTCCAAATTCAACGATTGCTTGAAAGGATCACAGAACCACCTACACAAAACTGTTAGTCAAAGAAAGGCTCTACTGATCCAAAGATAACAAATATCACTCAGAAAAACACAAGCGATATAAATCGAAGCAGCGAATGAATGGCTTGTTCGGAATGTCTACTGGTAGTGATACGTTTACCATAAAACACACAAATAAGGATATCAAGTCTAAGCGAGCGACTAAATCCACCTTGATGCTAACCCTCAGCCTAAATGGAACCCGGAGGTCTTGTACAGAAAAGAAACAGCTAGGTGGTTCACTTCCTCTTCTTGGTAGGTGGTTGCGGTAGCTCTTCATCCTCTTCATCGTCATCCTCTTCTACATCTTCATCCTCATCCTCACCATCAGAATCATCGTCGTCGTCGTCATCGTCATCTTCCTCTTCACTTCCTCCACCATTGGCCTCAGGGTCGTCATCCTCTTCACCGCCTTCTTTATCATTTTCTTCTCCGGACACATCATCATCGCCTCCATCATCTTCTGAACCATCTCCATCCTCGTCGTTGTCGTCATCCTCATCGTCATCTGAGTCACCATCATCCTTGTTCTCTGGGACATCATTGTGTTTGCTTCTTCGTATCATTCTTCAAGAAAGAACACAGTAAGGACCAATATAACTAAGTCGACTAAAGGTCAGGAGAACCTACTCATAAATAACTTTCGACTCTTCACCAGAGAGGGCAGCTTTACTTGAAGATCCTGCCTGAAACACAGTTCAGAAAAGTCCATGTTATCGAAGAAACATGGGACCCAAATCAGATGAACATATGTTCCGTTTCATTTGGGTGTGTAAAACATAAACTAAAAACACTGCTGTCAATACACAGTCAACGGTTCTCATATTAAACTAAAGTGCAAATTTAACATTATGGCAGATGAAAGTTCAGTACCATCCTTCTATGTCGATATGCTTGCGAAAACAATTCAAAATTAAGTACCGTTTGAGGGGAAAAAAAGATGCCACAGCATAGAATTCTACACATGGAAAAAGTGAAAGATCAATCAGGGTATCGGGAAAAAGTTCATCACTAGGATGGAAAATAGACCATGCCTAACAAAGTCGAACAAACAGCAAGGTTAAAAGCATTTCTTATTGTGATGGAAAAAAACAAACAAACTGAATTGTAAAACATGTGAGTTGCAAAAGGTAAAAAAAAAGAAACTCCATTGGTAATATGCACCAGACTGAAAAACAAACCACATGAGTCTACCCTATTTGATAAGCATGGTGGTCATTTAAAATCCTCATTTTTTCAAACACGCGCGCGCGTGAGTCTGCCACCTTCATCATAGAATTCAGGAAATAACTTTAGGCGGTCATGGTCTAATTTAAGAGATCAGTTACGAAAGCAGTCTAATTTAGGATTCTTTAAATTAATTTTTACCCCGAAACAGGAACCAACTACAAGCATCTACACGTTAGTGTAATTTTATTTATCATCAAGAAAAAACTAGAAGCAAGGTAGGAAACAAAAATGAATAAACCCAACAGTAGTTACAAATAAAGCAATTGGAGTCAAGCATCTAGCCTTTCATTCAAACTAGGACTCTAGATCGTCGAAAAAGAACAAGTACCTAGAAAACTTTTGACGAGAACATCAGTCTACTTGGATATAACCAAAGTTGTAATGTCTATATCAACCACAAATAAGCACGACTGCACTTGAAAGGACTGCAAAATCTATTGATCTACTCAATTAAGCAAGGCTCTATATCAACATGACAAATGTGCACGAAGCTAAAAATCTCGCTACTTATGCAACTCGACCACAAGTAAAGGCACAATATCCACTTCCACAATCACAAATTGATGACTTTAATGCACTAACACAGAGAAAAGAGAGCCCTTACTGCGAGTAGAAGCCAAAGGAGAAGCCTTTCGGTCACCAGCACAGACTCCGCCACCAGCAATTTCGCCATGGAGTAGAAAGCAGCAGCTCCATCAGTCTTGCTTTGACACAGGGCCTCCATACCTAGAAACGAAGCGCTGCAATCCCTAAGAAGCAGCAACAAAGGGCGTAGCAAAATACCATCTCAAAGCTGGACCAACGGAAGAAACAAGAAAGGACAAACCTACCGGAGTCGAAGAGGAGAGGAAGAATGGAAAGGCGAGCACTTCAGATCGAAGCAATAGCGCGAGATCTCCCGTTTGCCCTCTCTGGCGAGGCACGGGGATTTGATTAGGGTTTTGAGGGATTGAATTCCTGTGTGGATCCTATCCAAAAAGTCGTCTGTATCGAAGAGATTTGAAAATTAATCCTACAGTAGTTTGAAGTAGCGTACACCTAGAACGGAGGATTGTAAGGACGGAAATTAGACGGGAGCTTGGATAGGATCGTGAATGAGTTTAGGGTTATCGGCCCGTGGATTTGTAGAGTTACAGCTGGCGCCGCTTACCAAATGCCAAATGAATTGAGATAAGTCAAACCAATCCGAATCTAACTAGGATTCCCGGAGAATCTACAATTAATTTTATCAAATTTAGGATTTTTTAATAATAATTTTATCAAATAAAATTATACAAACTCAATTATGATTGATTATCTTGAGTCGAACTTTTAGACCGTTAGTTATGTTCAAATTTATTTTATAAGATAATAAGTCGAGTTTAAAATGAATTTAAATGTGATTATTAAATTTTAATTTTTATTGTAAAAAAATATATATTTTTTAAAAATTGGTTGATTGATTATTAGAGTAAAAGGTAATAATATCATTAAATATACGCAGATAAAACATAGAATATATTATTTAATTGATTATTAAACTTAATAAAATGGGGTTGTTTATTTTAAAAGTTATTTATCCTATTTAATAAGTGTTTATTGATAAATATCATTTAAAATTTTTATTGTGTTCATGAATATCAGTTATAAATAATTTATAATTTTTATTTATAAGGATTAATAAGCTGAATATATGTGTATTTTAATTTACTTATTTAATTGACCTCGGGTCGAAGGAAGATATATAAATTTTTACGCCGAAGGTTATAGTACAATGGTAAAGATATTCAGTTGTCTTCACTCATAGTTTGATTCTCACTGATGTATTTATAGATTTTTTTTTTTCAAATGAAGTTTATAAATAAGAGATGTTAAATTTTCGAGTCACTCGTCACAATGGCCAGACTCAACTTAATTAATTTTATATATAAATTTTTATCACGCTAAATATCAAATTTACTTAAGTTTGATTCATTCGGATAAAGGCTACTCTTTAGCAACAAATTAGAATAACACTAATGGCCTATTTAGTAATGTCAAGGAAAAAAGAGTCCTCTTTCGCTCTGGCAAATTATAACTTTCTAATTTACCTTCTCACATATGGTTGTGAGGCCAACCGTATGGGGCCACTGGATGACGGATTCCACCTTTACTGCCACTAATGGCCTGTTTACCTTGAAAACCCAATAAAAAAGAAAAAAAATTAAGAAAACTTTTTCTGTTTACTTTGAGTGTTTACTTGGAGCGAATCAAGTTGGGCCGATTTTTTATCCAAAATTGGACGTAAGGGCCATGAACCATGCAATCCGTCCCCGCCCACGCCAGCGGCGGCCCCTGCATGTCCGGCGTCGGCCTCCGCCAACTCGCCGCTTCCGGACGCCACCACAAGGCCCTCGCCCTTCTCCGCCACACCCTTCTCTTCTACCCTCAGCCGCCCATCCCTATTGCCTCCCTCCTCCCCTCCGCCCTTCTCGCCGCCGCCGCCCTCTCCCTTCCCGCCGCCGCCTTCCACCTCCACGCCATCTCCCTCAAGTCCGGGCTCCTTCCCTCCGACGCCTACGTTCTCACCGCCGTCGTCACCGCCTACTCTCGCCTCCGCCTTCTTCCCCTCGCCTGCCGCCTCCTCGACGAGCTCCCTGCCGCCGAAATCGCTACCTCCGCCTTCAACGCCCTCATTTCCGGCCACGCCTTCGCATCCTCCCCCTCCCCCGCCGCCCTTGCCACCTTCCGCCGTATGCGACTTGCAGGTGTCCCTTTCGACGTTGTCACCTTCCTCGCGCTCCTACCCGCTGCTCCTCCGGCGTCAATTCCGCCGCTCCATGGCGTCGCCTTCAGGTCCTCTCTCGTCCTCGCTCCTTCCGTCTCGAACTGCCTGCTTTCATGCTTCTCCAGAATCGGCGCCGTCGATGTTGCTCGCCAACTGTTCGACGAAATGCCCGACCAACGAAAAGACCTTGTTTCCTGGAACGCCATGATCTCCTGCTATGCCCAAAATGGCCTCGCTCATCAAGTGTTAGCTCTCTACGACAGGATGAAGGAATCTCCCTCAGTAGAACCCGACGCCATCACACTCATCGGTGTGCTTTCCTCCTGCGCCAACCTCGGTGCCCACTCCATTGGACGGAGAATAGAAAGTTTCATCAACCAAAAAGATTCATATACTTCCAACACTCACATAAAGAATGCACTTATCAATCTGCATGCCAAGTGTGGAGATTTGGCTCGAGCACGGAAAGTATTCGACGAAATGCATCAGAGAACCATAGTTTCATGGACAGCAATGATTGCTGGATATGGCATGCATGGACATGGCGATGAAGCACTGTTTCTGTTTGATAAAATGTTGGAGGAAGGAATCAAGCCTGATGAAGTCGTTATGGTTAGTGTGCTGTCAGTTTGTAGTCATGTAGGGATGACCGACAAAGGAATGGAGTACTTCGCTTCCATGAAGACAGTGCATGGTATAATGCCAAGTAGAGAGCACTATGCTTGCATGGTAGACCTTTTGGGTCGTGCTGGCCAGCTGAAGGAGGCTTGGGATTTGATCGTGTCAATGCCGATGGAGCCTGACGGTCCCATTTGGGGTGCATTGTTGGGTGCATGCAAGATTCATAAAAATGTGGATTTGGGAGAGCTTGCTTTTGAGAAAGTCAGTAAACTTGATCCGACAAATGTTGGTTACTATGTGCTTCTGTCAAACATATACTCGGATGCTGGGAGGTTGGATGGTGTGGCGAGAATTCGGGCTATAATGAAACAAAATGGACTAAAGAAGGACCCTGGATGTAGTTATGTTGATTATAAGGGTAAGGTTCATTTGTTCATGGCCGACGACCATTCTCATCCACAGGCTAATAGGATTTACAAGATGATTCTTCAGTTGGAGGCTATGGTCAAGAATGATAATGGGGTGTATAGAAACAAGACGACGGAAAATTTGCCACTGACAGGTATTCATAGTGAAAAGTTGGCACTTACTTTTGGTCTCCTGAACACTGAATCCGGGGAAGAAATTGTTGTGATCAAGAACTTGAGGGTATGTGAGGACTGCCATCATTTCATGAAGACAGTCTCCCATATTGTTAATCGAAAATTCGTTGTGAGGGATGCAAGTCGCTTCCATCATTTTGAAGGAGGGACATGTTCTTGTAAAGATTATTGGTGAAGTTTTCCAGTAGCACTCCTATTTTTAGAAATTCTGCTTCAGCAACTGCATTAAGATATCTAAGATGCAGGTTTAGGAATCTTTCAATTGAATTATTGAACATACTGTGAATCACAAGGTGATGGAAGCATTTTGGTTCTTTACAAATGAGGTCGATGCCATGTCACTTTGAGCACTCAGTTTTGTCTGAGGTAAGATCTTTTGTCGAAAAATGCTGCATAAGTTGTAAAGTTATAATGCACCTTGAGCCTCTGACAGCTTAATCTGTTCGAAACTACATGACCGATTACTTGATCTAGATAGCCAACATGTCTCAAAGTTCACAATTTGCTTATACAGTAATCTTACTTCAGGGAAGAGGAATTAGTCGACAGGTAGCTTTGTTGTTGTTGGATGAGAGTTATGATGCATAGATTAGTGAAAGGCTTTGTAAAGCTATCAACATTCCATTTTTTAATAAAGGTGTGAAGTTTCTCATTCATTGAAACACTGTGCTATTAGTGTTATTGTGGGTTCTAAATGTTTTATCCCAAACTCTCTTGTTAAAATAGGAGAAAATATAAAAAATAAATTAAAAAGAAGAAGAAGAAGAAAAATGGCTAAAGGAGTTCATATGGTATGAAACATCCTCCTATTAGACAATTAATATAATAGTATTACATAATAATAAATAGTTGGATTATGACTCAAATCTATTTTATTACTGTAAGATGAATTAATATTTAGTTTATTTCCTGAAGATAATTGTCATCTCGAAGCATTGTTTCCTGAAAAGCCTAAAGATGAGGCTTTATTTTTAATTTTCCCCCTACAAAATTTATATTTTGATTTTTCCTTTAAATGCAAAATTTACAATTTACCCCCTCAAGCTTTGTTGTTCGTTGCCAAATGAAACTAAAATGGAGCTTTACAAGGCAAACTTTTAGGGCCGTAAAATCAAAAGTTTTCTTTGTTAAAAAGGTCCTCCTAATTATCAGAATTGTCAAAAGGATTCCTCTTACTTTTAAATCACTTTTAAAATTATTATAGGTTTATTAGTTACTACTCACAATTACTAAATGGGTATTATAAAAAAAAATTATAATGACTAAATTAATAAATACATTTTAATATAAAAGTATTATATATATAATTTTTTTAATTAAAATTTTAAAAAGAATAAACTAGCAAAGTCCACTTTTAATGCTCTTTACATGGTCGTGGTAGCTGCACGAATCTTAAGCTGATTAAATAATGCTGTGAGCACTTGATCACCGTCCACGTGCCATATGTGATGGCCTATAAAAGCCGGGCCTCATCGCCCGAGCCTTCACGGGACCCCAATACGTTTGTTGACCGACTCATCCTCAACGCAAGAAATCAATGGCGGCCTCGCTCTGCCACTTCCCTCCTGCCGTCTCCTCCTCCTCCTCTCTCTTCGTCGGATCCAAATCCCGATCCCTTCTCCTTGCCGTCTCCCCCTTCAAGCGCTTTCCGTCGAAGTCCAGTATCTCCGCCTCCTCCCTCCCGTGGACCAGGAGCTATGCCGTCTCCAACGAAGCCGCCGCCTTCTCGGTCGCCTCCCCGTCCGATCTGAGGGAATCGCCTTCTCTGGGGGAAATCACTCGCCCAGACTTCCCCATCCTTCGCCAGGTAGGTGATCGATGTCCAGTCCGTGCTTGAATCATGGCGTCGATTCCTTGTCGTGTTTTGATTAAAGACAAAAAAAATCCTTTTTACCATTTATTTCCTGCACTTATGTGGATTTTGTGTCGGGTACCATTTGTTTCCGACTATTTTATTTCTGGTTTATCAAATTGGATGTTTACTGAGAGCTAAAGATTCTTTCTTTCCTATCTTACCCTTTTAGGTGGTTAATGGATTCAACCTGGTTTATTTTGACAATGCTGCGACATCTCAGAAGCCTTCTTCTGTTATCAAGGCCTTGAGTGAATACTATGAATTGTATAATTCAAATGTTCACCGTGGCGTACACTATTTGAGGTGCTATGCCCTTCTTCATGCCAAATCAATCACAATTAAAGGACAACTTTACCTTTATGTTGATGGGAACTTATCTATTTGTATCTGCACCTTTCCCCGTCTTAGGATTATGAACTAGGTCTGAATAAGTAGTATAGTCACTCGGTACTTAGGATTGTGAACTTATCTCTAATTATTTTTATGGATTCAACAATTCTCTCGTGGTTAGTCAGATAATGTTGCTGCAGTAGAATAGAACAAAAACAAGTGTTGATGTAGTAGGTTTTCATATATGGATTCACCACTACCTAAATAGGTTTCCATATATGTTGCTTCTTTATTGAATGGTGAAAGAAGCAACATACATATAGTATCATTTGACCTAATTATGATAACTAAGGACTAAGACTATCATTAATGATTGCTTAGAGGAATATCCATGTTGATGGACCTTAAAAAACCATTAGTAGCTGTACAGAATCTCACCCTATTTGGTAATTTTTTCTATGAAAAGATAGCCATGGTATTCTTATCCGGTTTTCTATGAAAAGATAACCATGATATTCTTATCTGGATGATGAGGTAAAGATACAGACAATTTTGTGCTAATGTACATATTTCTTAATACAATTTAATGATAGCAAACTTACATATTCATTGAAACAATTCAATGACAACAAGTTAAAGTTCATGCTATTTAAACAAGTACTATGATTATCTGTCCTAAGTTTTTATGAGGTTTTTAATTGATTTAATGTGCTTGCTTATATGTATGCTGCTGAATCAGTGCAAAGGCAACGGATGCCTATGAAGAAGCAAGAAACAAAGTTGCAAATTTTGTCAATGCAGCAGATCGAAGAGAGATCATATTCACTCGCAATGCTACAGAAGCTATCAATCTAGTAGCCTATTCATGGGGTGTATTAAACTTAAGGCCTGGGGATGAGGTTAGTTTCCTATCCGTGCTCGTGTTGTGTGAATCTTACCTATTTATGGGTGCATTATTTCTTGCTATGCAGCAACTTTTGATCAGTTGCAAGCACATAACTGTTAGGCAGTTGTTTATTGCCATTCATATTATTATTTTACTGAAGATTCTACCAGAATCAGTTATGTGGAAAAAACAAGTTTTTTCACCTGCTCACATTCTTAGCCTTAATATAATTTATTTTTTCTGCTTCTTTCTCCTGTTTAGCTGGTTTTTTGCTCCTCTTTTACCTTATGATCTTTCTGATTCTTGTTTCACTGTAGATAGTACTCACAATAGCTGAGCATCATAGTTCTATTGTTCCTTGGCAAATTGTCGCTAAAAAGACAGGCGCTGTTCTGAAGTTTGTTGAATTGACAAAAGAAGTCCCTGACCTTGATCAATTCAAGGGACTCCTTTCAAAGAACACAAAGCTTGTAGTTGCACATCATGTCTCTAATGTACTAGGTAGGTCTTGCTCTACCATTTTTTTTTAAAATTTTTTTACCCTCTTCCTGGTATTGTATTAGACTCTTTAAACTTGTTTGTGTATAAGTACATGTATGATGCTAGTCTTTGCACCATCGGGAGTATACCTAATAAATTCTTATTAGATTAATCAAATGCATTTTTGCGAGGACAATAGATCTTAATAATACTTACTGTATGCTATTTTCATACAATGCTGAGGAAAGTTTAGATTAAGTAAACTTGAAACTAGAATTGTGGTTACAAATATTAGAAACTAGGAGTTTTAACCTAAGTTGACTAAGACAATTTATCTGAAAAGTAAGTTCACTAATAAAAAAACAACATTTTTAGGAACAAATATCCCTGTAAGGATTTTGGATGATTAAAAAAAAGGTGGATTCGCCACCTCAGCAGCCCCCTTAGAGTCGGCCCCATGAGTATGGAGGGAGATAAATTCAGATACATAGGCGGGAGACGGATGGTTGGGTGAATTGATTTTGGATTATTCAAAGATGAGGATAGATGGATAAAACTATTATTAATAAGTACTTGGATAAGACTGGATAGCTAAAATGGTGAAGTGCTTTTGGAGGATTGTGTGACTGTCTATGCTCCTCAAGCTAAAAGGATTGTTCTATAAGAATGTGATACTACTAGCAATGTTTTATCAGTCTTGATGTTGGATTGTTGAGAATCAATATCTCTACAAGTTAGTGACAATGATGCAAACATGGAGATAGATCCGTGTGTGTGTCTATTAGGAAAGACAAAAAGAAAAATGTAGTTTAAGATATTATGGACATTGTAGAAGTCAGTCGAGTAAAGTTCTTATTGAGATGTAGAGGAAGAACATAAAAACTTTACATAACATAGAAAACTGATTTAACAATCTTACGTATTATTTGTAACATAATCTTAGTGCACAATGGGATACGGTCCATATAATTAACTCAAGTAGTTGGGTTTACTATCTGCTGCTTGTAACTTGTAAATTTCATTGCTGAAAATAATTTAAAATTTTCTAACTGTGTACTTTTGCTTCATGGCATCAGATATGTTTTTGTTTCCTTGATGTCAGGAATGAACACAGACAAACAAATAGTATTTCTTTCCTCAATTCTTAAGACTGCACACAAGAAGTTAAGAACCTAAGTGAAAATAAGAATATATCAGTATGCCTACATGCTCTGCTGCCAAACTAAGCGATTCTTATATCTACAATGTTAGCTGTTAATTTGAGCCTTAATTCTGTGTGTTTCTATGACATATCATAATGTGATATGAGCGAACATGACTCCAATTTCGTTTTCAGGTTCTGTTCTTCCAATTGATGAGATCGTCGACTGGTCACATAAGGTTGGTGCAAAAGTTCTTGTGGATGCTTGTCAGAGTGTTCCTCACATGGTAGTAGATGTACAGAAACTTAATGTCGATTTTCTGGTTGCCTCATCACATAAGGTGTGATTTTTGTTATTATTTGCTAGTTTTGTTTTTTGGTATAGTTTATCTCCTGAAAGCACTATATTAGGTCTCAAGTATTAATCATCTTCCAGATGTGCGGGCCTACAGGCGCAGGTTTCTTGTATGGTAAAATTAATCTCTTGTCGTCAATGCCTCCATTTTTAGGTGAAGTGTAATGTTCTCACTACTATATTGCATCTTCGGATTCTACTTTCTTGGCTAACACACTTTTCGGGCAGGTGGTGGTGAAATGATAACTGACGTGTTTCAAGATTATTCAACCTATGCCGAGCCACCTTCCAGGTCAGGATTAGTTTCCTCTTCTTTTAGACGAAATATTATCGATAAATTGATCAGGAGAAGTTGCTTCATCAATTGATGCAGATTGGTTTTCATCCAAGTCCTAAATAGTCAATTTGAAGATTGTGAATTTTTTGGGGAATAGTGTTTACAAATTATTCTTTTTAATTAAATCAATTTGTCTATTAAGGATGCTTATCTTAATTATATTCAATAATATAATTAAGGTGAGTTATCTTGCGTTTCGAAAGTGTATTTAATATACTTAAATGATGTTTGGATGCCTTGTTTCGAAAGTGTATTTAATATACTTAAATGATGTTTGGATGCCTTGCCTTGTTCATAGTTGCTGATATAATTGAGCTTTGCTTAGGCAGATTTGAAGCTGGAACTCCTGCTATTGCAGAAGCTATTGGTTTGGGGGCAGCAATTGATTATTTGTCGAGCATTGGAATGGAAAAGATCCATAATTATGAGGTTCATTTTTAACTTTCTAGTTCTTTTCATCTTGGTGTACCATAGAAAGTGCAGAACCTTGTTAGTTTTTACATAGCAAAATGATTTATCGATTGTTCATGTTGTGGATAGCTTTCTTTTTAACTAGAGATGTATATGCCAATTAGTAGCATGTTATGTATCTACTTAAGTTAAGATTCAAGATTTATGGTGTCTGAGCTAGTTACAGTTGGACTACCATTTAATTTGACCGCTAAGGTCTGTTCAGAAGATGTTCTATAGTGCTTGTCTATAGAGAATTTTCTCGAACACTCGTTGTTAATGCCACCTCTTTAACTCATCCTTTGCAGAAAAAACTGTCAGAATATCTATACTATCAACTTAGTAGTGTACCCAACATTCACATCTATGGTCCTGCTCCTTCAGATACAGTTCATCGAGCTGCTCTTTGCTCATTTAATGTCGATAACATCCACCCAACGGATATTGCGACATTCCTTGATGAACAGGTAAGCAAACAACTTGGATCTGCAAAGTAAAGGTGGATACATGTTTGAGACTAAGTTTAATTGGTACAAAAAGAGACGTATTATTATGTATACACTAACAAACACACATTATTCATCATTCAGCATGGAGTGGCTGTTCGTTCAGGACACCATTGCGCTCAGCCTCTACACCGAGCCTTAGGTGTCAATGCGAGTGCGCGGGCTAGTCTTTACTTTTATAACACAAAAGAAGAAGTGGACACCTTCATTCAAGCACTTAAAGATACTATCGAGTTTTTCACCACTGCTGCGTAAGTTACCCTTAGATGCATCAAGCTCCTATGTACTTGTAAATGCTAGCTTTAGCTCTATGTATACTTAGTCTCTGTTAAAATTAGAGGAAGTAGATTACCTTTAGATGCAATTTTTATTTCCTTTAAAATAAAGTTGCAAATGCATTTGTACTCTTTTACATGAAACAATAATCCTTTTCTATTCATGACATAGGAAACTCAGGCCAAATTTGTGCCTTTTTTTGTATGAAAGCAGGTAGGAGTTGAACTGATAAGTTTGGTTTGTTGAGGATCTAGATATGGTTAGTCGATTGAGCCTTAGAATTAGGCATTGTCCAAGTCATGAATAGAAGACAAAGGCGCTTTCTATTCTATGGCCAAAGTATGAAATAACTAAATTCAACAGGCTTGTTTCTAACTAGTTCAAGTCGTGCCTAACTCGGTCGGGAGATGTTGTCCAACACAACACTAGTCATTTTCATATCAACTATCTAAATTATCATTACTTTTAGGAACAATAAGAGGATTAGGGTTTAAATTCCAAATGGAATGAATATCTTGAATGAAGACTTCCAAGTGTGCATGAATGGTGTTTCAAATTTAAGGTTATCACTCAAACAATTGATCAAGATCATGTTGTCCATCAAATAATTAGCTCCTTGATCAACACTTGCAAAATGAAAAAGATAAATCAAGCGTGGAAATCTAGGTAATACCGAAGCCCAAAGATAAAATTTCTAGAAAAAAGCAGCAGAAAATTGAAGGGGAAAAACACGATGGAGTTGTGCCTAATCTAGATCTCAGCGTCAAACCCCAAAATGTTTGAAACCTGAAGTAGGAAGAACAACTGAACAACGCGCAAGATCAGAATCAGAAAGAGCAGATCGTTGGGGTTCGGGAGCGTTGGCGGCCGCCGAGAGGAACGAAACCATCTCCTCCGGCCTCTTCTCCCTCGTTCCTCTCCGACGCGGCCAGTGCGGGGTCGGGTTTCATTATTTATAGCGGTTTCGACATCGAAATAACGGACCGTGACGGCGAAGAAAACGGCACGCCATCGCAGGCGCTTCCGCCTCTCCGCGCTCCGCGGGCCGCTACCCGCTCGGACCGCCGGTCCGAGCCGACTGAACCGCTCTATCGATAACCAAACTGCCAACGGAGAATCGACGAGAACACCAAAAACCAACAACGCCTCAACTATTTTCGATCATTTATTGCCATTAAAATTTCATGAAAAAAAACCAGTAAAATTTTCCCCCCAAAGTTTTGATCTTTTTTAGGCGGTGCATGGTTGTCGACGGCGTGCCGATGTTTATTTTTAGAGCCTCGGAACTCGATTTTGCTATCAATATTTCGATCGAGAAATCAAAGATGATTTAGCTGGAAAAATGCGTATAAACCGATCCCAAATTATACACTCCACCAGATTCTATTCTTCGTCTCCATCTCCATTTTTAGCCTTCTGTCAATCAATGCCTCTGATGGATTCTTGATTTCGAATCGCAGGCTTCTGGCGTTACAGTACGTTCCTCGCCTCAGATTCAATCTGTTTTTTTTCTTTGAATCGAAATGCCATTGCAGTTGTTTTTGTGAATTCTCGAAGGAAATTTTACGGTGGGAAGGGGGAAGAACATGGTTCCTCCCATTTCCCCCCTTTTTTTAGGTTTTATTTTTGATCTTCTCTCGTCTCGTACCTCCTTGAAACAGTGAAAAAAAAAAGGTAGCAATTTGTTGGAGGCGGAAGAAATCGATCTTCCATCTCCACCCCGCCACTCGATTCGCCGATGGAGCAGTTCCGGCTGGCCGGAGAAGCTCTGGGCAGCATCAAGGCGTTGATGGTGTTCCAGGACGAGACCAGCGTCAACCAACGCCAGTGCATCCTTCTCGTCGACGCCTTCGACCTCGCCTTCCGGAGCGTGGCGCAGGAGATGCGGATCCGCCTGAGGTTCGACGAGAAGCTCACCAAGTGGAAGGCCCTGGAGCACCCTCTCCGCGAGCTCCACCGGATATTCCGGGAGGGGGAGCAGTACGTCCGGCAATGCCTGGAGCCGAGAGACTGGTGGGGGAAGGCCATGGCCCTAAACCATAACACCGAATGCATAGACGTCCACCTCCACGACCTCCTCTGGTGCCTCTTCGTGGTCATCGAAGCCATCGAGAACGTCGGCGAGATCACCGGCACCGACCACGAAGACCTCAACAAGAAGAAGCTGGTGCTCTCCAAAAAGTACGAAAGGGAATGGATGGACCCTAAACTCTTCCAGCTCAAGTTCGGGAAGCTCTACTTGGCTTCTCAAGATCTCTGCAGTAGAATCGATGCAGCATGGAAGGAAGATCGATGGATGCTATCAGAAACCATAGCCGAGAAGAGAAGGCCAGGGTCGTCCAAGCCCTTGTCGAAGCACGAAAGCCGGCTCGCCGACGTCCTCGTCTCGCAGAAAGGGAAGATCTTTCCTTGCTCGGTGCTCACCGGATCGAGCGACTACCAATTGAGGAGGAAGTTTGGCCCTGCAAACAGCTACAAGGAAGTGCAGTGGCTGGGGGAGAGCTTTGCAGTGAAGCATGTCATCCGGGAGATTGAGCCGTTGATCCCCGAGATTGCTCTCCTGTCCTCGATCTCGCACCCGAATGTGGTGCACTACTTGTACTCCTTCGCCGACGTGGAGAAGAAGGAGTGCTTCGTGGTGATGGAGCTGATGAGCAAGGATCTCTCGACCTACACGAAAGAAGTTAGCTCCGCGCGACGGAAGCCCCCCTTCGCCCTGTTGGTGGCAGTAGATACGATGATTCAAATTGCGAGAGGAATGGAGTATCTTCACTCGAAGAACATCTACCATGGCGAGTTGAACCCCTCGAACATATTGGTCAGGCCTAGGATTGCTTCGCCAGATGGGAATTTGCATGTCAAGGTTTCTGGTTTCGGGTTGGCGCCTATAAAGAATTTCAAATCTTCATCCAATCAAGTGAGTGTGGTGAACCCATGCACTTGGTATGCTCCGGAAGTTCTGTTAGAGATGGAGAGGTCCGGCGGCGATGGCATTGGCATCTCCAAGTGCACCGACAAGGCCGATGTGTACAGCTTCGCGATGATTAGCTTCGAGCTATTGACAGGGAAAGTTCCCTTCGAAGACAATCGTCTACAAGGAGACAAGACGAGCAAGAACATAAGAGTCGGGGAGAGACCCCTGTTTCCTTTTCCACTCCCCAAGTACCTGACTGACCTAACAAGGAGGTGTTGGCACACCGATCCGTCTCAACGACCGAGCTTCTCTTCCATTTGTAGGATTCTCCGGTACACGAAACGGTTCTTGATCATGAACCCGGACCACAGCCAGCCGAACGCACCGGTGCCTCCCGTGGACTACTACGACATCGAGATGAGTCTGTTGCGGAGATTTGCGAATTCGGGTGTCTCCGAAATCCCCTTTCAGATGTATGCCTACCGGGTTATCGAAAGGGAGAGACTCACCGCCCATTTTCGGGACAGGAACTCAGATTCAGGGAGTGAAGGAACTGCCTCATTGTGCAGTGATGAGAGCGCAGGTTCTGCTCCTTTGGACTCGGTTAAATCCGCACCCTTCGCTTGTGAAACTAACAGGACTCCAACAAAGAGAGCCAATGGCATGTTCAATAAGCTACAAGGTAAACTGACTGGCCGCGTGTGTTTGTTCTTTTAAAACTCTTCCTTCCTTGCATGCTCAGCATTGTGCTATACCTGCAGGCCAGCAGCAACAGAGAGCGAGGTCCTTGATGCAGTCGCAACTCGCATCGCCGCGGCGGAGTCTGAGGACGAACTCTGAGAAAGTGCAGAAAACTCTGATGAGCTCGAGGAGGAGGATGGCCGGGCATGCTTATGTTTCTGATTCAGAGCTGACATGAAGCCATAGCCATCCACTGATTTTCATTGAGGCAAAGGAGGGAGGGGTGTGCTTTTGAATTGTAAAATGAGGTGAGAACTTAAAAGTGCCCACACACTTGAGTGGTTTATTTCTTAAGAAATGTCTGTGTTGCACTTTCGATCGTAGTAAAAGATTGATTCCTTCCTAGTCCGTTTTAGAATATCTGAATTGGGATAAATTATATACTTAATTTACAGTTGACTGTCAACTAGTTAGAAAATAGGAAAAAAATTTTCTTGAGTGTGTGCGTTCGTCAAAAATTAATCTTTATTTTATTATAGTAAATCTGTCATCCTCTAATCAAGTGAACACTTTGTAAAAATCTGTTTTGCGCTTTTGATCACAAAACTTTTGATGAAATTGTATGATTTTCGAGTAAATAAGAAATTTATATTCAATTTAGAATTTTTAGAGCGATGGGCGAGAATGTAAATAATTATAGTTGTTCTAGATCGAAGAACATAAGCTTATTTAGACCAGCATAGTTTATTAACCACATCACATTAATTTTAAAAATATTCTAAAATGGGTTTTAATTATTTTTTTAATTATATAGATGATTACTATTTTTTTTTAAATTATATATATAAAACTATGTTATGCTATACTCACCATGCACAACTCTGTCCATAACTCTCAGAGATATTTGAACGTCCGGATCAATAATTTACAATATCAAGATGAATCTTATAACAATTAAACAGATTGTTTATATATAAACTTCAACCCTCAAAATCAAATAAAAAAAACACTAATATATAAATTTCAATTTCTATCGGTGATAAAGAAAGAAATAGTTACTCTTAAAATAAAAAGTCATAATAAAAATTTTAACAAAAAAAACTTCTCAAAACAAATATCCTAAAATATTATAAAAATAAAAATTCTTAAAAATAGTAAAAATACATCGAGAGATTCGGATGAAAGTTGAAACAGTAAGTTTTAGTCTCAATCTTGAGAATATGTGTCCATTAAAATTTAATTTCTATTTTATTATAATAAATTTATCATTCTCTAGTCAACTGAACACTTATAAAGATCTATTTTACACTTTTAATCACAATACTTTTGAGGAAATTGTATAATTTTTGAGTAAATAAGAAATTTATATTCACTTTTAAATTTTTTGAGTGATGGACGAAAATATAAGTAATTATAGCTGTTCCAGATTGAATTACGGACGACATAAGCTTGTATAGACTAGCATAGTTTATTAACCACATCACACTAATTTTAAAAATTTTCTAAAATGAGTTTTAATTATTATTTTTTTAATTATATAGATAATTAATAATTTTTTTAAAATTATATATATAAAGCTATGTTATGCTATACTCTCCGTGCACGACTCTGTCCATAACTCTCAGGGTGCGTTTGGTTCAAGTTATCATATATAACCTTGACTATGTGATTACCTGGTAATCACATAACCAAGGTTATAAGGAATAAAACATTATCAAATGTTGTTTGGTTCAATATAGGTAATGCAACAAAAACTTGTTTGTTTGAAGGTTTTAATAAAAACCCTAGTTTAATATTTTACAGTAATACCCTTACTTATAAAACTAATTATAAATATTATTATTATTATTTAATGTTTTTTTACTTTTTGTCTGTATATTTTTTTTACGTTTTTATGTATTTATTTTTTAATGGATTTATATTTTTTACGTTTTTTATTTTTTTTATTTTTTAAATTTTTTAAATTTTTATATTTTTTTACATTTTTATATTTTATTTTTTATTTATTTATTTTATTATTATTTTTTAATTTTTAAACTTTTATTTTTTTAAAAAAAACTATTTTTTAAAAAAAATTTAGAATTCTTAATTTTAATTTTTTTATTTTTTTTTTAAATTTTAATTTTTTTTAAAAAAATATTTTTTTATTTTTTTTTAAAAAATATTTTTTAATTTTTTTTAAAAAAATATTTTTTAATTTTTTTAAATATTTATTTTTAATTTTTTTTTAAAAAAAATAATTTTTATTTTTTTTTAAAAAATAATTATTTTAATTTTAAAATTTTAAATTTTAAATTTTAAAAGTTTTTTTACATTTTAAAAATATTTTTTAGTTTTTTTTTCTCTTTTTTTCCAATTATTTCTTATCGGGGGTATTTTGGGTAAAAAAAAATCGTTAACCCCGGAATCAAGAAAAACCTTAGTTTTCTGAGGTTT
>JBBMJZ010240645.1:0-18995 GCA_037833815.1 Zingiber zerumbet
AACAAGAGTTGAATATTATTGTTATTTCACCTGTTAGTAAGTCGTATGCTAAACATATAACTTGTAATTTCTCTGATAATCTTTGTTGCCCTTCAAAATTTTTTTTCTTTCTTTTTTTTTTTTTTCAAAAAAAAAAAACGTTTTTGCAGTTTTAATATTTTTATAAAATTTAGAAATATTTTTGATTAATTAATTAAGGATCTAGAGTTTAAGATTTAACTACGGTATATTATTAAAAAAAATTAAAAATTAATTAGAAATTTAAAGTTCTCTTTAATAGCACATCTTAAAATTAACAACACTGCGAGTAAAGAATACTCTATAAATACCTTGAGCAGATGATATTAGAAAATATACTTTTCTTGATTTTTTTTTGGGTAAAATTAACTATGATATTAAATTAATTTTTTATAAGGAGAAGTTCATTACAATAGCTTGCTATTTGAATTTTCGAACGTCACTCTATCATTAAATTATTGCATAGGTCTGATACATCCTTACCCAATTTATGGGCAATCTTTTAGTTAAAATTAAATATAGTATTTATTTTTATCAGTTTAATATATGATATTAAAAATTAAATTAATACTTTTTACGAAGAAGAATCTGCTACCCACACTGGAGGTGGAGCTGCGTATAGTTTTGGTGGGACAATCGCCCCAACCTTGATTTTTTATAAGTACCTTCAGTGGCGTAGAAAATTAAAAAAAAAATTATTAGAATCTTGTCCCACTGAAAAAATAAAAGTTGAGATAATCTTAAAAAAATTAAAATATTCTTATAAGTCAATTCTTCTTTTCTCTCGTATCTCTCCCTACATCACCTTATCTACTAGTTATTATTATTTAAAAAATTACAAATAAATATTTATTACACAATTCACCTCTGATAAATTTAAGATTTAACTATGTTTAAGAAATTAATTTTAAGTATTTAGTTTATTTTTTAATGTTATTTTAAAAAGCTAAATTTTGAATTTTTACCAAGCAAACAAACGACTGCGTATTCCGTTGGGTTCTTATACGATTAATCCCACCATAGAAATCATCGGATCATACCTCTCAGCTCACGAGATCGCCAAGCTCCGCCCCTTCGTCGTCGCCGGCGACTCCCCGCTGCCTTGACGCTGCGATGGCGGCGGAATCGCAGGCCAAGTGGAGCTCGGAGCCTTGTATTTCCAGATCTGGAACGGATCTGTTGTTCTAAGCTCTAGGTTCCACGGCGGCCAAGTGCTCTCATGTGTTGTCGCTGGACCACATGAGTACTTCCTACCCGTTTGCTCAATCATCTTCGTACTTTTGTTTTCCAACAACCTGTTGAGCGAGAGCTTAGCTCTTGCCGTTTCGTAAAAATAATGCCATGTTGCTTACTGTATAAAATGAATCGAGATGTTTATCATGATTGCATTAGTTGTAGGTTGATCCTACTTGTATGTCTCGTAGTTCTTCATGATTTGGGTTTCTTGCTTTCTGATTCACTAAAGTTTTCTCTGATGTAACCTATCAGACATGCAGGTAAGACTAATGGAAGGATTTCTGCTAAGGTTATTGCTCTGTTAAGTCTTCAAGAAACCTTCTCTCTCACCAGTCTTTTTAGCACTTGCAATTGATTGATGTCTGTAATAATTTGCACGGACCTAATGGATGATTGACTATAGCGAGATTTGATTGTAGAATTTCCATGCTGCAATTTCTTTAGAAACATAATATTGATATTTGTGGACTATCCAGATGTATCTTCTTACTTAGATGTGTTGATGAGGGTGTTGTGAGGATCAAAATTTGAGTTGGAGAAGCCACGTAGCATTTACATTGGGAAAATGAACTCTAGCTCTACCGTAGGAATAACAAAAAGTTTATTGATCTATTATTGCTCAAAATCAACAAATCTATTCTCTTAGATTCACTTTCCATATTGTTTACAGTACCCAACAGTAGTTTCTTTTTATTGTTGTTACACATGTTTTCACAAACTGGCTTCTTTCTTCCTTGTCTTGGTTGGCCTTTTTATGGTTAACTGGTGGATTAAGTGGGTGATGTTGCTTTGGCTGGATTTGAGGTTAACTATAAGTTTCTCATGTATGAGCATTAGATTGGATTGAGATTGGGACACAAGGATCATAAGGTCCTATGACCCAACTTAATTTAAGTTGGAGTTTTTACCACCAGAACAGGGTTGAGTTGGCTAATGCGGGGGCAGAATTGCAACCATAGGACAAGGATTCGAATCTTGACAAACTCGAGGAAAAAAATGCCTCCCCATACTAGCCAATTACAAGCTTTCTGATTTACTTCCTCATAAATGGTCGTGAAACCAACCATGTGAGGCCGCTGGGGTGGCGGATTATACCTTTTACTACCATATGACCCAACTTAATTTATATCAACCCAAACCTGAAGACCTAGTATGGGTTGGGATCTGAGGATGCTATGATCTCACCAAGTTCCCTAACAGCTCCTAGGTAAGATCTCGATCCTAGCAGCCTTTTTAATAACACATCTACATTTCAATACACGAATTGACATTGCCTAGCCTAGACTGGATCACTTTCTTCAAATTAGGAAAAAACTGTGTCCACAACATTGTCTAGAGCTATATCAAGCTGTATCTTGTAGCTACAATCCAGCTGCCAAAGTTACCATAAGTAGTTCTTTGTGGAAAGGATTCAAATCTCTTCCTACGATTTTTTTTGTTCCCTGTCCAAGTATTGGAATCCTTTGGTGAGTGCTATATTTGGTTTAATCTCTCCCAAACTTCATTTTACTTCTTTATTACTACAGTTATCACCCATCATGTGCTGTTAGTTACAAAGGATATGCTTAGCCTGAAGTATATAGCATTTCCAAATTATTATAGTTCTTTTATAGTGTTCAAGTCAGATGCTTTTTATGTGTTAATAACTTCTGAGTATAATCTGACTGCGGGTCTGATATCTCAAAATGGTTTATCTGCCTCCCATTATTTGAACTTATGCATCACAATCATCATAATAAATTGGAACGAGCTGGCAAATAGTTTCAATGGACAAGGACAAAACAAAACAGATGTACCTTTGTTTTCCATTAAACATTAGGTAGTTTGTAGTATCATTTTTATGCATTTGATTGTGGAACCTCCGCTATTTGCAATCCGACATCCATGAGTTCATTTCCTGGGGTCATATTGCATTAGAAGCCCTAGTCTTATCCAACTCAAGGACCACAGTTACATAGTATGTTCACTGACTTTTCATGCAGAGCTTCTTATGGCCTCTCCATCTGAAGGAATCTGTGTGGCTCAATCATGCCAAGCTGATGCCACTGAAAGCATCAGGACCACCACCTTTTTAGGATGCACATAGATATTCTCACCCCGAAATTTGGAGCTCTTATGCCTCTATTGTTTGCCTCATTAAATAATTCATTACCTTATGACTGAAGGAGTCTGTCCATCAGACAAAACAACAAGAAGTGTCATGAGTTGAAGAGGCTTCAGCGTGTGATAATCTGGCCCTCTACTTTTTTTCACGTCTAAATATTATTCTTTAAAGCCCTCGAGCTCCAAGTGTCTAGGCCCCCTATCACGTTACCAACACAGTGCTGCGTTTAGTAGTTCCTGGAGATAAAACTAATGAAGGTTAGTGCATGAATCTTTCTCTATATGAAATTATGACCACCATGTGGGAGCTTTTGATGATTCTACAACTTTTGCTCATCTCTGGCTGTTTACTATGTCCCGGTGACTATTGTATTGCAGATCTTTAACTGGATGCATAGCAAGTTGTACCCCAGCGTCAAGTACAGCCATGTTTCTGAAAAGAAAGGTGTAGGGTATTGTGTCTTTCCATAATCTTATAATGCATGAGCTTTCTGATCTTGTTTTACGGTTTTGATTTCCAGATGCTTTTGGAGGAGACGAAAGAGAAAATATGGAAATCTCTGATGGGATGATCGAGGAAGAAGCATTACTCTTACATGATGTCCTCAATGGCATTCTTGCCATTGGCACCTTAGGCAGAAAGGTCAGCTTTGTTCCGCAGTCCTACAGTACCGAGGAAGATGAAATCCCTGTGGGAGACAAAATGAAAGTGGAGACTGATGCAGAGGTAAAAGATAAAGATAACGTAGCTGCACCTTCTCTGGTGGCAAGCAAACCTCCAGTTCTTATCGAGTTTGATCTCAAATTACCAGTTGAAGTAGAGGAAAAGAAAATGGAGATGGTGGTCCAGGACAGAGAAACTGCTGAGAAGATCCAAGTGTTGCCTTTGCTGATGGAGGACAAGGAGAAACGAGAACAGAGAGTAACACTTGCTGATCTTTTTGCCGCTGATGCTTCATCAATGAACGACCTTGATGAAAATCCAAACAAGAAGATGAATGCTAGATCAAAGCAGTATTTGATTATCCATGACAAGAAGGTGCAGAACAGGAAAGAAACTCAATCAGCTACAACGAAAGGCAACGCCAACAACCCGACTAGGAAACTACAGAAGGTACATGCTTCTACTCTGTAATGTTCACGAGCGTGATGATAATTGTTTGCTAAGAGTTTTGATTTCTCAATATGTTATTGGGGTGGTGAATGGGTAGCTGATTACGAAATTGTTGAAGAAGAAGGTTCACCCGGAGATGGCAGCCACGACGAATGTTGCAGACATACTGATAAAGAAAAGCAGGAAGACTCTGATGCCCGGGGGAGCAAAATCTATCGGTAAATCCTTATCTTTGCCGTTTTATCTTTAGATTGACAGTCAGTGAAGGAGATGCCTCTTGTCCTCGGAGGAAACGATGCAAAATGTTTGTTCTCCATCTTTTGGATGGAACTCCAAAAGCTATGCCAGTCATTGGCTGCCGTTTGGGCCCCTGCACCCAACAGAGTCCTCGACGTCACAGCACAGGATTTAAGATTGTTCTTCCGCAAAAAAAGTATCACGATCAGTTTACGTAACATCACCTTAAACTGAAATCTTCTATGGGTCAACCTAGGTTTGACCCACAAATAAAGGTGTTATGGATCGAGCACAGGTGAGGATGGCTTGGTTTTTACCCGAGCTGAACCAAATACAGCACAGATCAATCTTAGCTCTAACCCCAACACGGTGTGCGCCTGACTAGTTAGGGCCTTACTATGCCCAACATGCCTGATTAGGTTCAATCGGTGCTCAACCTGTATATATATATATATATATATATATATATATATTACTAAATACTAACTCTTATTTATTTGGTTGCAGAATAACGATACACGATTTGGCACCACAAGATGCTCGCGAACAAAATTGCTTGATTTATCGTGCCCTAGTGCAAGTGTTGAGTGTCCGCATTAAGCGTCCAAATGTTTGTTATATATATTTACGAGCAGTTTGTTTGCAGCTGTAAGATTGATTCGCTTAAATTATCTCAAATAATTGGGATATCAATTAAGGCATAAATGTTCTTGTTGCTGTCTTTGTTACAATCATGTTATTCCCGGGTTAATACACAACAATATAATTTTTTCCTGTGTTTCAGTACACATGGTTTGAATGACTATTAGTCTTCCCAATAGCTATTGCGATATAATACATATCTACACTAAACCAATTCACAAAATTAGTCACGTAAAATAATACAACAAATTTTGAGGCACATCAAATAACATCTCAACCAACAGTTACATCTCAAACAAAACTCCAACCAACGGTTGTAGAAATGCTATATTGAAATCTATATAATCGTAGAATATTTTGGTAGCCTTCAAACGGCTTGGTAGACATTTTGTGGTCAAACAAAAAAAGCATTTCAGCTATCGTTAATGCAAAAACATGTAGTGGATCTGGTCCACCAGTTGCCACCTTTGCTAGGCACAAGGTTGAACATATCTTCGATCGGCCTCACCAGCCGGTAATCCATAACCTAAAATTCGATTCAATGGACTAGAACTTAAGTTGCACCTGGTTTAGGATCATCAATCAATGCGAGAGATAATCTAATAACATTATTGTTATTACCACCACGTAATCACAAGCAAGATGTACAACTGTACCATGCCATTTCGAAATGCACTCAAAATGGTCATTGGGATTCATTGAACCAATGATAAAATTTAGCAACTACCACCATTGCACCATGTAGCAACTACCACAAGAACCTTGAATCTTAATAGATGATAAAATTTAATTATTCAACATGAAAAAAACAGTAGTGAAATAGCCGACTTTAAACAGAACAAAATGTAAGACATTAAGCTTGATCGACAGATCAATCACACGACTATAGAACAACCTACAAACCAAGTTTGAGAAATAGGTACATATGCGTCCATCAGTCGGACTAAAAAATAAGTCAACTACGAAAAAAATGCACAGAATTAAGCTCTACTGATCAAAGTTTGATCCTGTTAAGTATAAAGCACTACAAACAACTAAAATTATTTTGAAGATAAACATGTAAATTAAATGTACATCCTCAGGGCAAAGAACAGCGATGAAAAATCAATGTCCAGAATGAGATTATGTCAACAAGGAGACTTGCAATTTCAATAACAGCTTGTGAACATTAAATTTTGAATAGAATTTTACCATGAGATAGCATAAAAATCACAAAAGGGGCAAATATCACAGTGTACTAATAGAGGCAAAACTAGAAACATAAAACAGGGAGTTGACTTAGCCAATACAATACCATGTCACTGGTACTAAAATTTAAACAGGAACTTGACAAAAAGTGATATTCGATAGGTAGGATTGTACGGTGTAGGCCTTCCTAGTCATCACTTTAGAAGTGTGCATATACCAAACAAACTTGGCTGTCCGTAAAAGAAAAATACACGGCAAAGGTTCGCAAATAAGCATGTTATAGCTAGTTCTACGGGGCAGAAACCAGACAGGGACAGTTAAGCGTTGAGCGATCGAGCCTCCCCAATCGATAGAACCTACAAGAAAGTGATCGTATAGCAATAATCGTGTTAAATTCTTTGTATGCCAGCTGAGCAACCGCTTTGTCGAGCTTACGGAGAAGGTAAAACATTGATTCCGTGTCACCTGGAAACGTAAATCCCACGTTTAACGCCTGCCACGAGGCCCGCCAGGCCTCGGACCAGGAAAGCGAGCAAACTGCAGCCTCAAGTTGGCTGAATCACGATCATTTTCATCGAATTTATAACCTGCAAAATCGAGCCGTGACTAATTCGCACTGGACTGAGCCAGATTTTACCCAAGATTAGCGGATTTCCGTTGAACGTAAATAACGCACTTTAAAAACAAACGTGATTTTACGAGAATAGACAAAGGGGGCAGTAATCCACACACGACTCAACATCAGCCAACGAAAGTTCACAACATAACACTTTATAGGAACGTGATTCATAGACGACGACAACTTTTCAGTATAACACAACTCTGATGGAAAAGGAATGTGATAGAAATCCAATAAATCAAAGATCATGCCGTTATTCGAACTGGCTAATTGGTGTTATAGGACCATCTATTATAGTTTTCCCATTGTCAGTAGTTCTTACGAACGAGGTTAGTAAATTTTTCATTAGCCCTTCGCTCCTACAAAGCAACAAGGATGCTGCAAGAAGTTCCTAAAATAAAAGTGAAACTATTGCAACTTGACCTCTAAAAATCTGTGTATGACAATATCACAACTCTCTTGTTCATGAAGAACTTAGATTATAATTTAACTCCCAGTTGTCAGATTGATGAATGCCTATTTTGACAAAATATAGAGAAAAGAGAACAGTAAGAAACAAATTCTGAAAATCTATTAAAGATTGTTGTGCTGTATGCAACAGAGAACAGTAAGAAAGAACCAAGAAATTGAGTAAATGAAGCCAGATATCAAACACATCAGACAAAGTGTTATCACCTTGCAAGGCTTCCAAAGAGATTGCAGCTTGGGCTGGAGTAGCAAAATCAACAAAGCATAGTATAAGTGGCTCTCCATCAGGCTGCAAGAAAATTGAACAGAAAAAAAAAAAAAAAAAAATGAGCACACTAACTGCCAATATTAATGATACCAAAAGAAACTCAGAAAAAAATGCAACTTACATGTCTAGATTCCTTGTTCACAAGCCTCACTTCACGAAAACCCACAAAAGGACGGAAAATGTCTGCAAATGGAGTAAAGGAATTGCAATGGACTAGAACTTATTATCAGAAGGCAAACAAGTCATAAGGATACGCGACACCTCCCTGCGAGTACAATTCGCAGGAACACCCTCCACAAACAAAGTATTGGAGGCATCAGGAGGAAGTGGTGGTTCAGGACGTCCGCCATATCCCACACTCCGACTATCCAAGCCTCCAACACCTAGCATACGCCTATCATCAACAGGATGACCACTAATGCCTCCACTGACGGTCCTAACAGGTTCACCGCCAGGGTATGCAGAAACCTATGAGGAAGTATCAAAATCACACTCCAACAAAGAACTTATGCAAATGTCAAAAACATTGGTGCAAAATAACATACCCCATTGCGCAAGTAACGGTCATATGATGCACCAATAGATTCAGTGTCTCTGATTACACGATGAGTGCCCCTGTCATCTTCACGAGGGTAATAGCCAAGCATTTCAGAACCACCAGGAACATCTTAAGTAAAATGAATTCAGTTAGAAAGAAATAATGTTATATGATGATAGCATAGTAAATAGCATTATATATACTATGTGCATTCCCAAGAACCAGTATGCTACTCAAAAGAAGGTGCCAAGAATTAAAACAATTAGGCAGCCGATCTTCCACATCAATCGGGCAGCAATATTCAGATAACATAGGGTCAAAATTCTATAAACTATAGATGGCCATCTATAGTGGCCTACATGAAGGGTTAAAATATCACCACTCATCCACCTTGCTGTAGATTCACAACCACCGCCATCATCATCATCAAGTCATCTTTGCCCTAGCTATTTGGGATCAGTTGATTATTATCCCTTCTCTGATCTCCATACATGCTCATGCCACTTACATTATTAAAATTAATTAAATTAGTTTCTATTGCATTAACTATTGTTTTTCTTGATCTCACTTTAATCCCTTATAGCTTCTACCCTCCACTCTAATAGATTTAATTATTCTAAGTATATAATTTACTCATCACCTTTCAGCATGTCTATATCATCACAATATGTTTTTTTTTCTTTTTAATCGTCTATTGGAGAAAGGCCCAATTACTCTCAAATATTAATATTTTATTTTATACTTTCTACTAACTTCTAGTGTCCATTTCAGCATAAAGAATCATAACAATCACATATGACTAGAAGCTCCTGTTCTCCTCTACCATTATTCTTTATCAATAACAATCACTAACTTTTAGGAATTCTGTGTCCATTCATTTTAATAATTTCTTCGATTGTTAGTTGAGACACAAGCATATGAATTGCAGGAATAGCATGAAAAAAACATAGAAAATCATATGATAGCATTTTATAGTGAGAAACAGGGAAACCCCTTACTGGAAAGGAGGAAAAAGATTTCTCATAATGATTCTGAAACTTAGCTAGCAAACCATTGTTTGAGTCTATGCAGATAAACCTTAAAATGATGCAACAGTGGGAAGCCAACCCCATAAAAGTTGTTCTTTCTTACCATCATGACCATAAAATTATGTTCTTATTCACACCCCTCATGCCCTCAATCAATGAAAAATCTTTCCTTTCTCTTCTCCCATAGTTCCATAATCCCAAAATAACAATAAAAATGATCTCTTGTCCCCCACACAGACAAATAATCCAAAAAAAATAAAAAGGTCACTGCTTCGCCCCTGCCAAACAAAAGTTTGGATCTACTCTTCTAGCAACCCACCATCCCCAACCAAAAATGATTATTCTCCCACTCAACAGGAAAAAAAATCTCATCCCTTCGCCCCTTCGACAACCATGACTTTATCTATAAGAAAACCTAACAGCCCTAGCAGATCTCGGGAAGATCCACGAAGGATTGAGAAACGATAAAAGGTGACAAATCCAAAAGACACATGCATGAGGAAACAACGTTGCTCTACAGCGAGATCGGCTACGACGACAAACCAGCGTAATCCGTGCGCTGGCGCTTCAGCGCCGCGGAAGGAGCGACCATGGACGCCGCTGCGGCCGCCTGTTGCAGGGCTTCGCCGTACCTCCAATACGCATCTGCCATCGTCGCCGAATCGAAACAGACCAGTGTTTGGTTCGAAGAAGCCGACTCCCCTTCGCAGCTAACACCCAACCCTAAGACCGATGCCTATATAAACGCGCGGTAATGGACGCATAATAAAACGCTGCAGCTAAAACGTAATTAAGCAGCAACCGCGCAGGGAGTCCTCTATGCGACAGATCCAGAGTGGATCTGAACCTTTCATTGACCTCACTGAGCCACGACTAGTGAACCCGTCAAAATGGATCCGACCCGATAACACGATGACACAAGATCTACATCATGCAATGTTATAACGTAGAAACACCTTTTACCTATCGTATTTAGAGGGGTGAATAAGTCAACTCGCTCGTGTGCTATTCGAAGTTTGACTCGATAAAAGCTTGTTTAATGAGTCTCATTAAGATAAATAATTAAACTCAAATTTTATAATATTTGGCTCATGTTCGTTAAGCTTATTAACCAACTTTTAAATAAAAAATAATAATTTTGATATTAAATTTATATATTTTATAGTCTATTTATAAAATATATAGGTAAATATATTAAATTTTTTTTATTAAAATAAAATTATAAATTTTAATAAGAATATTAGAAATTTTTTTTAAATATATAATTTAATTTTTAATACATATTTAAATTTATAATTTATATTTATTAAGCTCGTTTAGCTCGATAAAAGCTCGAATAAGCTCGTGAGCCATGAATATATTCGTTAAATAAAACTCAAGCTCGGCTCGATTATAAACGAGTCAAATTCAAACATTCGAAAGTTCGGCTCTGCTCGGCTCGATTACACCCCTAATCGTATTTGGAAGAAAAAATAATTAGTCCTCTTGAGATGGTCAATGACTAGCGTATGAAATGTTGTCATCGTAAGGTCTAGAGTTTGAATCTCGGCATAGCTGAGATAAATATCTCCCTCATGTCATTATTTTAAAGGCTAGTAGCCGTCCGTGATTTACCTTCTTCATATTGACCCTGAGATGACTTCATGGGGATGATAGGGACGAGTGTATTCTTCTTTTACCACCGAAAAAAAAAATAATTAGAAATTAAATCCAAATAAAGTAAAATTTTCATTTTCTTTCTAATACACTACTATAATTATGCATAATGACGATGACATATTGTAGACAACCAACGAAAGATGGTTGAACTAGCAATAGAAGACGATCGAACATTACACAAAACACAATACGCCATGATAAAATAGGTCATCAGTGACGAAAAAAAATCATAAGTTTGATTCATTCAATCGATCAAATTTTATGAATATTATAAATAATTGACTATTACTCTTAAGTCTTTCGGCATCTCTTTGGTCCCCGAAACTTTCAAATAATTAAGACAAACACCAAATTTGGGCCACATTTGAAAGAGAGAGACATAGAAAGGGACATTGATTTTTTTTTTTTTTTTGTATGTTAATTTCATGTGTATTTTTTAAAATTTACTTTTCATTCATTTTATATTTAATAATTTTCCGCAAAAGTTTAATTTTTTTACCGATATTTTTATAATTTTTTTCATTATATTCTCTCTATTTTTTATTACAAATGTTATAAAAAATATTACAAATAAATGAAAAATTGTAAAAATAACAATAGTGACGTCACAAGAGTATTTTGAAAATTCAGAAAAATCGAAGAAAAAAAATTACCTTTATTGCTTTATGTGATTTAAATGGGCAGTTGGAGATGGAATCGAAAGCTTGCAAGTCGCCAGTGGGGGGAGAAGGCGACGACCGCACGGGAGTCAATAGGCGGCATGGATGAATAGGTCGAAGGCCGAGCCGTGGAGCTGATGCTTGCAAGCTGACGTCTTCACGTAAATGGCCGGCGCTGGGCCACAGCGACGGGAGATCTGAAGTCAATGCGCCAATAGCCGACGAGCACTGCTCTGTTCCGTCTCCTGGACGAAGACGCCCGGCCGACAGGTGCTTCGGGCCCAGCCCCAACCCGTAAACAGGAATCTTTCGACCCGCCACCCACCGATCTAACTCAGTCACGGGAAAGAAAAAGCATATATATATGTGTTTGTGTGGAGAGGGCAGGGGCAGCGAAAGAATCGGACACATCAAGGTGAGCCTTCCGCCTCCTTATCGCCATTTGTTTCGTGCTAAACCTAGGGTTTTTTTTTTTAGCCTGCCATCTCTTTTCCTTAGATAGGAGACGCACACAGTTGTGTAAGTATGCATACTTTCACTATTCAGTGAGTTTTGAGTTGGCGACCTCTTTTCCCTTGATATGCTTGAATTTGAGATGTACAGACAAACTAGAGTAGTGGGTAGTTGTGTAACAGTTCTGTTTCTGTACTCTTTTGCTGCGAGTACGAGTGTTTTTATTTGGTTGGACTTTAAAAACAACTTTTTGGTCAGTAATCATTTTCGATTCCCTTAGTAGGATCGGCACCAAATTGTACCTTTACTATTTTTGCTACAAAGTGATCTGGCCAATCTCCCAAATCTCTGCAGGGCCTTTTCAGTTATGTTTATTTGGTGTCTGCCTCGTTTCTTTTGCTTGAAATTTTGGCCCTTCGACTTAATAGTTTTCTTAGCATAGTCGAATTCAATTTATCAAGATGTTTGCACAACATTCCTGTAGTTTTTTTTCTCCATCTTATGGCCTGAACATCCAATTAGTGATGATGAAGAGGAAGTTATCCCGGATGTGTTTGAGAAATTATCACGTCGCATGGTCTTTTACAGCTTACCAGCCATGCTGCCTCGGGATAGTGGCCATCAAAATTGTTAGTTCATATTTTTTTTTTTTGTTTGTAAAGTATCAGGATGTGGAAAAAAAATCCCCTAACAGGAAAAGCAACCACAAGTTGAGAAATCATGTTTTCATTTGAATGGAATCAGGAAAAGAACAACTATATGTATGACAGATCAATAAGGTGGTTTTCTTGCATAGGAAGAGTAAGTCAGATATTCCTTTATTCTCATTTATTCTTTCCCATCTTTTTGATAAAATATTTATACTCTTATGATTGGACTTATGGGGAGAGCAGTTGGACCTTATTAGCCTTTTCTTTTTAATCTTTGGAACATGCAGAATCTCATATTTTACTTGACATTTATTCCTCTGTCTGCACCTACTGCAATAATTCTCCTTGCCCAACTATTTCCCCAGCGTTGTTAACTGATTATTTGTTCTGACCTATAATATTTTGCAATTGAAACTTCATTGAAACAATGAGGTGTGAGTCCTCTTCTGTATATTTTGCAATTAATACTCTTTAAGCTAATGTTCCTTCAGAGCAAAGGGGAACCTTTGAGCTGGAACTGTGAACATGGCGGTAGAACTTGTAATCGAGGAAAAGCCAGAAGTAACTGTTAATCATACACGCAGTCTCGTGGTAAATATCTTGGAAGATCATATGGAAGGAACTTATAATCTTGATGAAATAGCATTTCAGGTGAGTTGTCCTTGTGTTTTCCTTTTTGTTCCTGTTTCTGAATGGTCTCTGAACACATGACATTAAGTTATCTACTGATGAATGTAGTTTCATATGAACTTTGGAGCTTGCCAAAAAGTATTTGTATTTGTTTTACAGTTTCAACCAGACAAAGAGAGTCTAGATTCCATGTGACCTATTTGAACTACCATCTATCTTCTGTATAACTTTAAGCATACCACCTGGAGCAATCTGAAGGCTATATTCACTATTGCAAATTCTTGTCTAATGTTTTCTTCATTTTTCTTATGAGGAATATTCATTCCTTTTATCTTTTGATTGAACCAATACGTCTAAATTTATAAACTAACTCAACAGGCATTAAAGGAAATATTTCATCCTTCAGACAAAAAAGTGAAATAGGAATGTATTTTCTTCTTTTACTCTTTTTCTAATTTTAAAAGGCCGCCATAAGCTTAATAGTTTTTAAAGCTAACATCCTGTAGTGGGAAATTGATTTGAAGAAATGTCAAATTGATGCAGTGTTTTTTTATTGTAAAATTGTTTTACCATTGACTCCACATGCTATCAATTAGATAATCCTCTAATTGGGGGTCAAACTAACTTTCAAAACTGTCTGTTTATATAGTTCATGATCGTTCTTAAGAATAATAAAAGACAGATGTTAATCATTAGTTAGCTGATTTACTAAGTCAATATGCCGGAAAAAAAACTATACAGTGGGCATGTCATTTCTGATATTTATTCTTACGTTGTGGTGTTGCCGTACTCATACTTTGTAAGCTTAGTTTCATTTTATGGTATCGAAATCCATCTTAGTGTGAAAGGGTTGCCATACAAGACTGCCTGCTAGTATTAGACTCATACACATGGATTACATCAATGAAAACCTTGATGTCTGTTTCACTATTATATCCTTCACCATGTGTGACTATTATATTCATTTATCTGACACCGTAAAAGGTATGCATACCCTATTGATGCTAGAATCAGCTTATCAGATTCACTTTTCTAAAACAATTTCTGCTACTTAATGAATGTATACATCAGACTTTTTTACCCCCTGATTATAATCATAGTTCTCAAAGGTGACCCTAGACTCTATAGTTGGACTAGTTGAGTCAATTGAAGTGAAAGGTGTAACAGATCTATGTAGCTAACCCAAATAGTTGAAACAAACATGATATCATGTTGAAGATAAATATATTCTTAGTTCTTGAAAAAAAAAAATTGATTCTCCATAGACTTCCGTACAATAACTTTCCCTAGCATAATTAATGTTTTTGTCAAAGTTAATTGGTGAACAATGATTCATCTATCTTGAACTTATATTGTTAACGCTTGGCTCATACATGGGCAGGCACAAACCCAGCATATGAACTGACAACTGATGATATATGTTTTTTAGACATAGATTTTTACTGATAGGATCAGAATACGAGACCTCTGCTTTTTTGTACCAATGGAGACTAGAGGGCAGTCAAAAAATTAGGGTATTTGAATTAGGTTCATTTCTGATCATATCCCCCAAATATTATCCTTAGAAGATTATGTGCAGGGGCCTCTCAATATGGCAATATTACACATCGCTCCAACAATTTTGTTAAGTAAATGAGCAGTTAGTCTCTGTGCACATACTCTTTGCAGGCAAGTATTTATCAGTCATTCCAGGAGAATTCAGGTGATAGAGATAGACCAAATCACGAAATTGGCCAAAGCAGCCAAAGCTCCCATGGTGGGAGTAATCTCCACTCAGTATCAGCATACGATGAAGCTCTAGCTCAACAGTACCAATTTCTAGAGAATTGTTCTGCTGATGCACCAGAAAGTGCAATAAATCATTCAGAAGATGGTAAGGCTTAAATCAATATCCATTTAACTTCTTTGTATATTTGTGTATTCGAGATGTTTTCTGAAAAAGTAGCAGGAATTTGGATGTTTTCTTTTATCTAAATGCTCTTTTAACTGAACTATCTTGCTGCTTGTTCTGAGCTACTGCAGTAGTTTTATTCAAATAATAGAAACTGAGAAATTATTACAATCCTTTTTTAAGTTTGAGATGAAGAGCTAATACATCTTTTTCTACAGTCTGTTAATGTTTGTACATTCTTTTTTGGAATATGATTTCTTGTATCTTTTTTGTTCATTTGCATATAAATGTTAAATTGGTTCTTGTTGCTATTTAGGTGAAAACACAACAGAGTTGTCTACCTTGAATGTTGGATCTACATCTACTGACAATCCTAATCCGGTAGTTGTTTGGCAATCCAACCTTATTGAAACAGTCTCTTGTATTCTACTCACATCTAGGTTAAATGTTTCATGATATACAGGTTTTAAGAGACGACAACATTGACACAGATGCAATGTCCTATGAGGTATGCTAGGCCAAATGTATCGAACATACTAGTCCATGAAGGGCTTTGTAATTCCTACACATCCAAACCTGCTCGTCCTCAATGATCTTTTCATGCTTATAGAAATTTGTCTCTGGTTCATCCTAAGTGACTTCATTAAAAAAAAAATTCAAGCTCTTTTGAGTGGTCATTGTAATGTCAGCTACATTTTTCATCACTATCATCACTTCAAATTTGAATAAGGGCATTATAAACACTTGTTAATAATTAATAATCATAAAATTTTTATTCGAAGGTTACTTATTGATTATCATTTTAGAACCTGAATCTTGTGCCGCAACTGTAACTTGATAAAACCAGTATATATGGGTGTAGGGAGTGGCAGAGAGAAATGTGCTATTCAGAGGGCAGGAAGGGATTGGAAAAACGTTGCCAAGAAGTGCTGATAGATCTGAGGCTAAACCAGCAAAAATTTGACAAACATAATTCAAATATAACATGTGGCACAAATAGTTTATCAAACCCTTATTTGTGGACCAAATATTTGAAGTTTTAAGTGAGAAATAGAACATATTATAAATTCCTCTGGGAAATGTCACCTTAAGCTAGAATCTTCATTTGGTCCTGAGCTTTAGTTACAAGGATAACAACAAGCCAAGCGTCTCAACTACTTGGAATATGTTATTAAATTGGGTGTCACCATGCAGTTGAGAATATAGAGTCAGAATTTTGCTATCTAGGTAGAATGTAGAATTGAGCAATTCTGATTCTATTTCCATCCACCGACACCATGGTTTCCTGGTTGAGGTCAGAAACAATATTTAGTAGAAGTGAACTTTAAGATACCAAAAACCTGTGGAGAATTGGAGCAGCAACATGTGCAACATAAATTTTTGGGATAGAAAATAGGTTGAGGGAAAGATACTAGCAACTGATTGGTATATATGTAAATGGAAATTTGATAGACCACACCCACCAGAATCTGAGTTTCTTTTTCTAAAGATAGTGCACATCTCATGTAGATTCCTGTGAACTCTTTGTTTTAAATTGGATTTTGACAAGATGATGAGGATTGTGTAGTTACCATTAGTTATAGGGCACACTGCCATCTGTTTTATATTTGTGATTTTAATTTCTAATTCATCTGAGTTTTTTTTTCATGCTCAGCAATTACAATCCCTAGAGGAAGAAATAGGTATCGAAGGCAGAGGTTTGTCAGATGAGTTTATTTCTTATTTGAAGGAACACAGGCATGGATTCTTCTCGAAAAAGGGCAACGAAGAGTATGTATCTTGTTAGTCGTTTAGTGTTGGTTATTGATCGTGCTTTTGTTAAAGTTTGAAACAAGTTTAGCTTTTGATTTGATATTCTTCAAGTGCGAAAAGAGTATTAGATTCTTATCTAGAATTTGTCCTGTTTATAATGATGAACAAAATAGTTTGGCATCTTTTACTACTGAAATGACATTAATATAGTTCAGTCCATTTTGTTATTACTCACAGATTGAATAAATGATGGATCAGAGATTGTCTTAGTTAACTAACAATTATCACTCCCCCTTTTTTTCTTGCTAGTACTGTCTCATAATGATGTTGAGTTTTTTCTTATGCAGATGTGTCATTTGCAAATCAAATTACAAAAGCCAGAAATTGATCACCTTGCCTTGCAAACATTGTTACCATTCGCGCTGCATCAAACGCTGGTTGAAGGAAAATAAGGTTAGATTTCTTTCTTTTTTATGTGTATCCGTGATTTATGCATATGGAGATTATGTTTTTCACAAAATTACCCTTTTAAGGGCCTTTAAGTCTCTTTTACTATTTTATTTCTCTCTGCATCCTTCACTTTTGGGTGTTCGGAGTACCCTTTGACTTGGGGAGTGGCAAGCTACTCTGCTCTTCTCCTTTTCCCTCCCATTGGGTCGAGACAATGTTCTTAAAAACTAATTTGTCTATTTTTGAACAATATAGTAATATAATCTTGTATAGATTTACATATAATCGATCCTAGATAGCTAGAACAAATATGTAGACTCATCATTCTGCAACTTCTTTAACAACATCATGTTGACATCAATGCTAAAAGAGACTCTTGTTTTTGAATCAGGCATGCCCCATTTGCAAGGAGGAGGTATTTGGATAAAAGTTACACTATATCAAGCTACAATGGCCCGAGTAATTTGCTACTAGAATCGCGATTAACACCAAAAAAGGAGGAAAAAAATACAACCTATTTTTGTTTTTGGGGCTGTGAAAACAAACTTGGACAACCTTGTCACAGGATCACAAATCTGTGTGGTTGCTTGCATTGTGAATGTTTTTGTGCAGTTTCTATGGAACAGGAGACCATACAATCAGACATTATTCTAGTCTTTGTTTGATATTTATTCAAAAACTAAGGTCAGTTTTAGCTATGGCTATTTGGTAAAGCAGATGAAAATATTTTAAAATTGCATTTTCCTGCAGAGCAAAATAAATCATTTATTCAATATCCTTTCCCTCTATTTCCTTCAGCAGAAATATAGAAAGAAAATTTTAAAGATGTATATTTCAAAATGGTTTCCTCATTCAATAAAATATCATCACTTAGTTATTTAAACTAGGATTGACAAAATTATACTTAATGATGTAATTTAATCTAAAATTAATTAGGTCTAAGCGGGGAAGACTCTCCTCTACAAAGCTCAATTTTATTAAATTCCAAAAATTAATATTTTCTATAGTTCGTTTCAATTTTCAATTTTTTAATTCAACACTAAACACTGTAGTGTAGTTTAGTTGGATGTAGTGTAGTCGAATTTATAATGTAATCAAATTTATAATGTAATGTAATGTTAATTATATTACAACGTTTGGTAATATAATGTATGTAATATTTGATTATAAGGATGATTACGTTCTTTTGTTTAGTGTCCATTATTTTTTATAATGAATGTAATTCGTGTTATTATAAAATGATAAAAATATCTTGCGACCTACTAATGGCCGCCGCATTTCTGTCGAACCTTTGTGGTAGCTATCGGCAACCAGTGGTCGGCGTCGCTTGCCGGTGACGGGTGGCGACGACTGCAGGTGGCTGGCGGCCGATGGCCGGCGGTGGGCGGCCGG
>JBBMJZ010240848.1:0-18993 GCA_037833815.1 Zingiber zerumbet
TATCGTAGGATAATTGAAGATAAATAAGTTACAATTTTTTTTATATTATATATATATATATATTATTGATAATATTTATTTATTTTACAATAATGATCCTTTTTTTTTTTAAAAAATATATATTAATCTGTCTTCCATCCCCACAAGGACCATTCGTTTGACAAGGAAAGCACAGGACAAAAAAAGCTAGAAAGAATATTGTACAAATTCCTTAAATGCATAGCCAATTAGGGAGTAATTTACATTTTTACACTTGTCATTTTTAACATCCTCTCGTTTTCACCTATAGTCTTCATTATTTCGAAGGATATCCTGCTTTTTCATTTTTTTTTACTGAAACACACCCCTACTTTCATTTTTTATTGAGAGGTACTCCATATGTTCTTTGACTGTTTTGCATTGTACATTTCTATTCTATGTTTAATGTTTTATAAATTAATCTGGTAAAGAGTGGTGACTTATATGATAAAAAAGTGATTCATTCCTCCTCAATTTATTTATAAACCGAAGTAAAGTAAGGATAACTACTATCATTAATATAGATGAATAAAAGAAGTAAAGTACAGATAACTGCTATCATTAATATAGATGATTAAGATATGAAAAGAGATATGAATAAAATATGAAAAGAGATATGCTAAATACATCGAGTCCAACAAAAAATTTAACTTGATGATTTAAGATTGATCAAATGAACAATTACATATAAAAAATATTAAAATTGCCCTAACCAAAACATCGAGAGTTATATTGAAAACGTAAAAAAAACTTAACAGTATTTGAAATATTTTCACGATTTTAAATACGACCCAATATAATGGATCAAGTTAAATAATTCTCGCACCAAGGGCTAATCGGATGTAAACCTAAATTTCAGGCCCTAAACTAGAAAATTCACCGACACACGCATTTGCTCTGTTCATCTCTTTTTGGCGCATGTAAAATTGCGCGTTTTCACACTGTAGCTTTAGACCTCGCAGTGTGCAGATTGCTTCACTCCATTTATTCCAATCTTCATTTCCATGCGTAATTCCTGCCAACTTTTGCGTCCCGATCCCGTAGCCTTTCCTTATCTCCCATTTTCTCTTCCCAAAAATGTTCCTTGGCAAGGCTCTTGCCGTCTGTAGTCCCTCGCCTGGAGCATTCGAAGGAGAGGCGAAGGGGTAACAATCGGGATGAGAGTTGGTGGCGGAGCAGCTGGGATTTTTGGCTTCTGGTTGATTAAGAAATCATTCCTTACTAAAAAGTGTGTTTTTGTTTTTCCTCGCTGCTTTTGCTGCTGATCGAATCATGGCCGGGTGAGCAAAACGCGATCTTGCGGGTTGTTTTTGGCGAAAAGTTCGTGTTTTTAGGGTTTATGATTTTTTACTTGCGTGGGTTTTTTCTCCGATCGCCTGAGCTTTTAGATCTCTGCTTCTGCTCCAGTTCATTGTGCAATTGAATGGAAATATCCAGGGGTTTCGTTTACCTTTCGGTTTCCCTATTTTTCTTTGCTTCTTGTCGCATCATGGTGTTCTTGGTTTGAGTAGTGGATCTTAAGATTTGCCTTTGTTAAATCTGTAACACTACCATCATTTCTTTTTTGTTTCAGAAGTCGGGGCTTCACTTATCTTCGAAGTTTGATTGCCACAACCTCCGAACATTAGGGTTGATCTCTGCCCATGCTCTCTTTGGGCATATGTAGCAAAACTAGTTCCTGATTGATCATTGATTGAAGAGGTATTTATAGTCATTCCTTACAAGTTTCCTATTCTCGGTATTAACTTCACTACCTTTCCCTTTTACTCAGATGGTTCTCCATGAGTGTTTGTAACACAATTATAATAGCAATCTGTGGGAATTATTCGGTTCTTCAGTCATTTATATTAATACAAGCAGAGCCATTTGTTATTGAGGTTCCTTTGGATACACTATATTCATGGCGACATTGTCGTGTGCTGAATCCCGGCGCTTGTATTCATGGTGGTGGGATAGTCATATCAGTCCCAAACTCTCTAAATGGCTTCGAGATAACCTTACCGGTATGCACATTGTTCTCATCTTTGTCCCTTTGCAGAGAGATCAATTGATTCACTTTATACTCTAAGTATTGGTTCCATTATAGCATTCAAATTTAGCCTGCTATGTGTTCTCATGGTAAATAAACAATCGATTCCTGACTAAAAAAAAGTAGATAGACCATTTATTTAAAGGTCAGATTATCTATTTGCCATAGGGTTTTAGAGCAGATGTATATGCTAAGTACAAACATGTTGGTTATATCTTGCAATATGAAGTCTCTTGTATGTGCTCTTGCTATAGCTTAGTAATGCAAACTATCGGTTGGAGGTATGCCTTTTGTGTTATTCTATATCGCAAGCATGGTTAGAGTTTTTAATCTTTAATCGATGTTGATGTATGTAAAGCTGATATAGGCTTTGGAGTCTCTAATACCCCCAACCCTCTGCGTTCATTACACTTCTTTGGTAGTTTGATTATTGGGCTATAATCAAAAGGGCACATTTTTACTGGAATCATCAAAGGGGTGCTCCTTTTTGATTTTTTATCAAAAGGGCACCCCACCCCACCCTCCCTATAAATGACACAGCTGTCCTCAAGTATGCTGGTTGATGAGTTTTGACTTTTTAGCAGTCTAGTTTCGATTTTTTTTGTAGCCAGTTCAAAAACATTCACATTATAGCAGCTACAGTTTCATAGTTGCTAAAATGCGGATTTGATATGTTCACCTAACATTCACGTAGTAGCAGCTACGAAGTTGTCCTGTTCAACAATATACACGTTGTAGCTGCTACAAACCGTAGCTATTACAACTTGAACTTATCATGTTCAAGTGTTCAACAACATTCATGTTGTAAAAGCTATGAAATTGAAGTTTTTATAACTACGGTAGCAGTTACGAAATCGTAGCTGATACAACGTAGACTTGTACCGTTCATACAACTAGGATTTAATGCGTGCGGCAAGAGATGTTGTGTCATTTTATGGAGGGGGCTGGTGGGGTGGGACGTTCGTTTGATAAAAAAATGAAAGAGGAACACTCATATGATGATTCCAAAAAAAGGGATGCTCTTTTGATTTTGCTCTTGATTATTTGGTGTCTCAGTGAATTGAGGGCGAACTTATGATGTTAGACAATCCTTTTGATTGGTTAACATACTGAACTATAGCTTGTTTTAGTTGTCTCCAGAGAAATTGTTTAATGTAGTACCCTTATACCGAAAGGAACTACAATGATTAAATGAAAACAAACTACAATGTTGCTTGTCAATAAATCTTCCTTTGAAGGTAATTGAAAAATAAAAAACTACCTTCTTTATGTCAGGGAGCATTCATGTTCGATACACAGAAAACACTATTAAAAAGGGGGACACTTCCTTGCTGGTCATGGAAGTATCGAAGACAATCCTGGTTGTTTTGTTACTTGTTCTCATTTTGTTTAATAGTTTACATGCTTTATTCCCATTTGTCTTGTCGATACAATCCAATGGACGACAATGATTTTGTTTTGGAATAATATCCCTCTTAGCTTTATTTGAATCATACGTTTCTCTCCAAATGGTGGAATTTATTGATTCACACACAGATATGGATAACAAGATCAAATCAATGATCGGGCTTATAGAGGAAGATGCTGATTCCTTCGCCCAAAGAGCTGAAATGTACTATAAGAAACGTCCCGAGCTTATAAATCTAGTGGAGGAATTTTATCGAGCATACCGTGCTCTAGCAGAAAGATATGATCATGCGACTGGGGCACTGTGTCGGGCTCATCAAACTATAGTAAAAGCATTTCCCAACCAGATCCCAGATGAAATTTCTGTTGAGTCTCTACATGAATCTCCTGCTCCTGGTTTGAGAATGAATAACCATCAAATGGCTATGGGAATCTCTGACCCTGACGATGCTGTTTTACTCCGTGATCTTTTAGGATTGTCATTGCACGGTGAAACAGTGACATTGGACGAGGCGTATTCTGATGAAAGTAAGGTGGAGTCATTTGAAAACATTTTGAAGCAAATAAATGAAATGTTTCCAAGCAAAGAGGATGAAGCTGGTGAGACCGAAGATAATTTTTTAGACTATAAATTACTTTGGAAAGAAAATTCCAGGTTGTTGAAGGAAAACCAGGAACTGAAGCAACAAATCGCTTCAGAGTCAGCATGTGCTGATAAAAGTGAGAATGACATTCGGTGCCTTAAGGAGGTCTGCTTTAATGAAAAATCTGAAAAACAAGATGTTTTGGTTCAGTATCAAGTATCGATCGCAAGATTATCTTACCTGGAGCATGAAATCTCCCACATCAAAGCAGAACTTAAGCAGCTCAATGATGAGATGACGATAGAGGCTTCAAGTTTAAACAGTGCCGAAGAGCAAAGTCTTGTTTCGGAGACAAACCGATCTTTGCAGTTGGAATTTGACATTCTAAAGCAGAAAATACGAAAGCAAAAGGAAAATCTTGATAGGAAGGCGCAAGAGCTGGAGATTCTCAACATGTCCTTACAAAATGAACAACAAAGAAATTTGAAGGTTGAAATGACTTGCCAATCGATGAAGCAGCAGCATACCAAGGAGATAAAGCACCTGGAATTGGAGATTAAAAGTGGAGTTGAAAAGCTGAAGGATGCAGAAGAAAAACTTGAGAAGCTGAGGGAGGAAAATGGCAGGCTGAGGCAGCACAAGCTATCATCTGCTTTAAAAATAGCGACTCTTCAGGATGAGATAATTTCACTAATGGATTTAAGAAGGAAATTTGAAGATGAAAATGATCATATTGTGCAAAATGAAGATCTTCAGCTGGAGTTACATTGTCTAACAAACAACAAATATGATTCGGAAGGGAAGCATCATATGCTACTTGAGGAAATACAAGCAGTCAATTTAAAGGTACAATCCCTTCAGGTATTGATAAAAGATTCAAGACTTAATAATGTTGAGTTGGCAGATACACTCAAGATGAATCGAACTGCACAGTATCATAATCTAGAAAACTTAAACCATATGCAGTGGCCGTCAGAAAAAAATGCAGCACTTGAAGCTTCACGTTCAAATGCCAACGATGAACTACATAGTCTAAGAATGAAAATAGAAGAATTAGAGGAATCCCAGGTATGCGTTGGGTGCTTCTTAGGCTCTCATTTGTCTTTAAAGGGCAGCCTGGTGCACGAAGCTCCCGCCATGCGGGGTCACGGGGTCCCGGGGAAGGATCCATTGTACGCAGCCTTACCCTGCTTTTTGCAAGAGGCTGTTTCCAGGATTCGAACCCATGACCTTTTGTCTTTGCAGTTGATATATGTGTTTAAGTATACCTTTTCCATTCTACCTAACTAATCAACAACTACAAAGATTTATCATTATGCTGTTATAGATATTCCTGTTCTGAGTGATTCTTGTTTTACATCAGGTAGCGGGAATCGAGAAGAGTCTGGAGAACTTGGAGGGCAGATGTCATGAGGGAGAAGACAAAAATTTGACTCTGGAGAAGGGTAGAGACTTGATGCTTCATTGTGTTGCTAAGCTGCAAGAATTGTTACAACTCGAGAAGGAAAAACAAAATACCCTTAGTCAGTCCAGAAAGAGTCAGCTGAATGCACTCACTGATCAGATACATCTGCTCAAGGAAGAATGTTGCAAAAGGGAAGATGTTTTTGATATGGAGCAGCTAAAGATAATGAATGCTGAGATAGAGTTATTCGTTTTGCAGAGATGTTTATGCGAGATGAAAGACGAGAACTTGTTTCTTTCAGTTAAGTCTCACAAAGATGAAGAGGCATTGAGACACACGGAGGGACGTATTCTGGAGCTTGAGAGGGAATGCCTGAACCAAGATCAAAAGATGCAATATTTAGTTGAGAATAACGAGAAACTCAGGGAGTGGGTTCGACTATTAATGCAATCACTTAAGATTGATCTGCAATACGTCCCTATAGAAGATATAAAAAATGGCATTATTTTACAGGTTGCTTTACGTGAAATTCAACAGATGCTAAATGCTATTTCAGATGCCAAGGATGAAAAGCAGCGTCTACTTCTTGAGAATTCAGTAGTTCTTGCCCTTTTAGAACACTTTCAGAAGTATGCCGCTGAGTTGAGAGCTGAAAAGGCTGCACTTGTCGAAGAATCTAGAGTCAGATTACTTGAGTATACGATGCTGAGAAGCAAGAAGGATGAGTTACATGTGACGAATGAAGAATTGAAGAAGGAGATCCAGGTTAGCAACCAAAGGGTGGTTACACTGAAGGCTGAAGTAGATTTGCTGTTTAGACAGTTAATGTATTCACAAGAAGTTCATCGGGCATTACAAATTGAAGTATCCAAGTTGGTCGAGGAAAGTAAATCGATCTCAAAGAAACTTTTGGATCTGAGTCAAGCAAAGGTCAAACTCGAAGAGGAGGATAATGTAATGCTAGCAGAAGTTTTGGCCACGGATTACCTTTCTACGATCTTTAAGAGCCTCAATTCAGATAGAGAATATGAAATAACCCTATTAAGCAACGAAAGAGCACTTCTTTATGAGTTGGCCATCAAGCTTGAACAGAAGATCATTCTACTAGAAGAGGAAAACACAAATCTCAAGGTGCCATTAAGCAACACGAACTGTTGTCGAAGTTTACAAACTTTGGCTGTGAGTAGTCGCCTACCGCAGGTCAACCATAGCCATCTTGAGTTGGATGATTGTGGCTTCTTGCTGCAGGAGAATTTGTTTGAAATGATCAATGCAACAGTATGTAAAGCAAAAGTTCTTGAACTGATCGAAACCTACGAAAACCTTCAGAGTAATGCCATTCTGCAAAGGGAAGTTGTGCAAGAGGAGATCACACTAAGTCAACCAGTTGATGAGTTGGAGAAAAAGATCGGAGAGCTTGAAGAGGAAAACAATGAACTGAGGGCTGACTTGAGTGCGCACGAACTTTTCTTGGGCTTGTTGTGGGATGACATTGTCGTTTTGGAAGAACTTACTCTTTCCCTTACGAAACGACATTCAACATCAACCAGTCAAATAGAAGAGGTATTGTTTCCCCTTTTATCAGTTGCTATTAAACAAAGTTGAAAAAAACAGGATCTTATTTAACTTATACTATGGTCAGGTTAATCAGCTTGAGTTTTATCCTTCCACTGCAAGCAATCAAGATGCTAGTCCAGACTGCAATGCCTCAACACCTATGCAACTGTATGAATTGCAGGAGAAAGTCAAAGTTCTTCAGGAGGTGCTGATAAACACCGGAAGTATGATCGAACTGGAACGGTTTGATTCACATGCCAGTTTGGAGGCCGCGTGGAAAGAAATCGAATGGTTAAAATCAAAGGGGAAGCGGAATTCTGATAAAAGTGTAAGTAAATCGAGGCGCAAAAGAAACACCAACAAAGATGTACAGCTTGATATTGTTTTCAATCCTCCACGACGTGGAAATAAAATTCTTTCTCACGGACAAAAGGATAGAGAAAACAGTGAAACCGACCAGAAGTTCGAGGTCTGGGGGACAGGATATGGCAGCAAGAACGATACCGGTGGATCATTGCTAACAGAGAATAATAGAGCATATTATCAGAGTGACGGAGAGGAAACGAATTACACATCGAGCAGACTAGTTGCTGAGAAACAAGATCTGCCATGTGAGGTTGCACCACTCCAGGAGTGGAACAAGAGAGTCATAAAGTGGCTTTGTTCTGATGCCCAACGGTTGTTGGTCCTACAAGCAAGTTTGCAAGAACTACACAAGAGTGCAGAAAAATCTATAAAGATTAGACATTTGCCTTGGCCGGAGATCAACTCCATCAAGGATCAACTGAAAGTGACTGATGAATCCTTATCACAGCTTATTGATGTCAACAATGAGCTGAAAAGCAATGTGGAAAACCTTTCTCCTTCCTCATCCTACCGGATTGATGAATCTGATATCGAGAGCAAAAGGAGGAAGCAAATATTCGACTGGGCTAGAAAGGCGTCTGAGAAAATTGGAAGGCTGGAATTCGAGATACCAAAAATCAAATATAGTTTGCTGAAATTTGACGAAGAACATATGAACAAGAGAGCCAGAATTAAGAGAAGACCCGGGATTCAACTCAGAGAATTCATCTATGGGAGAAGAAACACCAGAAGGCACAAAGAAGCTTCTTCCTGAGAATGAGATTGTATCAAGGCAACATCAACTAATGACTACCTTCCTCTCTTATTAGCAATTGTATCACTCCTCACGTATCGATAGTTTGTAGTAGTATCAAACTCACAAATGAGAAAGGTATTTTCTGATTAAGAAACTGAGTGGTACCTGAAGATGTGATCTAGTTACTTCAATGCAAGGAGAATAAAGGGCATTCTCTTGTATTTGTTTTATATTTATGTCATCTTAATCTGTCTTCCAAAAAATTTTAGACAATGTTTGTGTTTAGAAATATAAAGAGTCTAAAACTAAAAGAGGGATGTTGTCTTCGGGGCGGATTCCAGATTTTAAATTCAGACGACCGGATTGATCCATCTTTCAGCTGCGCGGTGACTTGCTCCACGAAGATGTTGTAGGGCAGCATGATCAGCAATCGACAACCCCCGTCCTTTGTCATTTATATAATTTAGAATGTCTTTTAATTTTTACACAATATTTTTTTCATTCATATCATATAGTTTAGTTTAATATTGTTGTTTTTAATTTAAAAATAAATAAAAAATAATATTGAAAGGAAACCCATCCCCACACACCGACGTGTACTTTTATATTAAAATTATGTTAATTTTGTTTTTATCTTTAATGAGAATTTTTATATGGGAAACGTCACCTACTCCCCCCAGGACACAGCAGCTGCTAGATCTCCGATCCTTCAATACTTTATGTACCCGTGATCTACACCCCATTTATTACTTCATCTTTCATACACTTCACCAACGGCTTTAGCGAGGGACCCATTAGGTTGAGGACTTGGGTGCGAGAAGGAAAAAAAGTCTTCCTCCTCCGGCTCCAAGCGAACTCCACGACAGGCACATAATATTATAACCAACCAAAAGGGGCCACGTCTCGATACGAATTGCCCCTGGCGTCGACGCGATTCGTGGCGGCGGCATAGTACGTTACTTTCCGTGTCTCGTGTTCTCTCCGTCCGCATGCGAGATGGCGATTTCTGTAACTCGCATTGACCGCGAAACAAGAGACAGCGTCCATAGAAGTGGGGCCCAACAAATGTCGTGTGTTATTGGATGGAATGAGGAGAGTGTGCCTCGGACTTACAACGCGATCCTGATCGATTGTCTTCTTTCCCACTACTACTGTTCCACTCTTCTTTCTTGCGTTGCGTTGCGTTGCAAAAGGAGAAGAGGCATCAGAGGGGAGAGAGAAGATGCTTTGAAATCCGCAATCATCGCCTGCTTTGCCGCTCTCCCATCAGTCCTCATCATTGCTGCTGCTGCTGCTGCTGCGGCCTCGAATTTACAGCAATGAGACTCGAGCCTCAAATGGGAATGGGAAGGAGGAAGTGTGCGGCGATGGAGGAGAGCAGCGTTCACTTTGCCGGTGACTTCCAATGCGACTTTTTTGGCTGAGATCTAGCTCGATCCGTGCACCGACGACTAAGTTCTACCGTTTCGAGGCTTGTTCTAGGTCGCTGTGGAGCGAGATCTCCACGCTTGGTTCTGGTGTGGCCATTTTCTAATTATTGGTAGTAAAACCCCTTTGTTAAAGTCACGTTCTTTCTGCTCCTTTTTGCTGCGCATTTGGGTCCCTGGGTACTCTGGTTGTTGGGAGGAAAAAGGGTGAAGAAATAGTATATGCATTTGTTGATTTTTGCTTATTGTTAAAAAAATCTTTTGGCTCTGTTAGCCTTCCTAATTTCGATTAAACTACCCTTTCTTCCTGGAATAGGGAAGTGGGTGTTGAATGGAAAAGCCTGGTTTTTGATGTGTTGTTGGTCGTGCAGAATCATATCTGGATTGGAGATAGCTTGGGCCAGTGAGGGAGGATTCCAGAATGGAGAATTATGAGGTTTTGGAACAGATAGGGAAAGGTGCATTTGGGTCTGCTTTGCTGGTGAGGCATAAGGTTGAGAACAAGCGGTGAGGAACACATCCTTTTCCCCCCTATTTTCTTGTTATGTATCCTGTCTTTTTTCCTTAGGTTCTCTTTTCTGCTGTCTTACTCTTAAAACGTTGATTTGTTGCAGGTATGTCCTGAAAAAGATCCGTTTAGCTCGACAGACCAACAGGACCCGGCGGTCTGCCCACCTGGAGGTGAACCTCTTTATCAATCACTTATAGTATTTTCATAGCTGATATATTTGTTTTAACTTGGCTTACTTTTCCTGGTCAGAAATCCGAGGGATTTTTTTTTCCCTACAATATGAATTCATTTCATTAGGTTACATTTAGCACATTCGGGCAAAATTACTTTCCTCTCTAAACTTGGCTTTGATTGGAATTTAACATTACTTTTGAAGTATTAACTGCCTTGATGCCACTCACGTGTCTTCCATGTACCTGACTAATTGGAATTTTTCTTTATAAATGACTTCTCTGAACATATTTTTAACGACTATATCATTTTAGTGAGATGATCACAATGATTGAATTGTTAGTTATGCTTTGCAACATAAGTTTCTTCTGCCAACTTGATACTAAATCCATCTCTGTTTTTGTCCTTTTCTTTTGCAGATGGAACTTATTTCTAAAGTGAAGAATCCATTTATTGTAGAGTACAAAGATTCATGGGTTGAAAAGGTTGGTGAATCCTCCAACTTCAGTTGAAAATCAATTAACAGTATATTTGCTATTGTATTTTTTCTTTTATTAGTTAAAAACTATTGAATGGCATTACAAATGCTAAATCCACCCTTTAGTTGAATTTGATTTGTCAATCTCTGAAACTAAATGACATTTTCAGCTAACATAAGTTTCTTGACATTCTTTATATTCTTCTTGTCTCTTTTTGCTGGCTTATTATATTACACTAATTGCAGTATTACGCTTTCAATTATCTATTCAATGGCCAACACCCCAATTGTAAAATTAGGTTGTGTCATAGTGCACTTAGCATTTCTGACTGAACTCACCATTTGTTCTCTCATTGTCTGCCATTTTACAATATGTATAGCCGACCAATTGAAATTTTGCAGTGGCTAGGAGGTTGTTGGAGACTCAGTAGTCAATAGATAGTCCTATACTTAGTATTTTCTCTTTTTTTTTTCCCTTTGATTAGTTGTTGTTGTTGATATTGATCATTAGGACACTCTATTTATAGGTGATTATACATTAACATTTTGATGTTTGCATCGGAATTTTTCTGATTAGTGAATATTTTTTAGGCCTGTGAATGCCAACATATTTCTTTTACTGACTTTTCAACTTTCAGTATAGATGTGATCTATCATAGTGTTTGGTCATTGGTGGATCTTCATATTTTCCTTGATCCAGACATCATTTACTTGCTTTCATTGTTGTAATGGATCTTTATTTCCTTCCTACTTTCTTTCTTTCTTTGTTCAGGGATGCTATGTATGCATTGTGATAGGTTACTGCGAAGGAGGTGACATGTAAGTTCTGTATTGAAATTGTAGTAGTTATTCATTAATGGTTAAATGTAGGTAAATTCATCAATGTGCTTTTTTCCTGTGGTTTCACAGGGCTGAAGCCATAAAGAAGGCGAATGGACATCTTTTCTCTGAGGAGGTTGATTACTTGATATCATCGTAGATACTAGTTTTCCTGAATCAGTACTTTCTGCATTTTGCAATATATTAGTGGATCTTCAATCTTTTTCAATTTTTATAACCAGAAACTTTGCAAGTGGTTGGTGCAACTCCTTATGGCTCTTGAATACTTGCACAAGAATCATATTCTTCATCGCGATGTTAAGGTGCAAGAAATTGTTGTTGTATTAGGTTATTGATCGTTGTTTATATGGTGATATAGTAGGTGCAAACTTTTTATGTTAAATGATTTTCACATTTCTCTGCTGAGCGATCAAGTCTTTATAATAGATCCAAAGTAAATATTTGCTAATTATGTTGCATTGTTTCTCTTCAGTGTTCAAATATATTTCTAACAAAAGATCAAAATATACGACTTGGTAAGTTCTTATTCTCAAGGTTGATTGCAGTTTTCACTAATCGGTTAGTTCAAGTTTAAGGGATTTAGTGGACATGAAACACTGAAATTGAGTCATTCTGCAGGTGATTTTGGTCTTGCTAAAATTTTATCCTCAGATGATCTGGCATGTTCTGTGAGTATTAGATCTGATTAAAGAATATTTGTTAAAAGATCTATTTAGTTTCTCAACACCGAGGTTAATAGATTTCTACTGCAGGTTGTTGGCACTCCTAGTTATATGTGCCCAGAACTTCTAGCTGATATACCATATGGTTCCAAGTCCGATATCTGGTCTCTAGGTAAATTCCTTTCACTTGTACAGTTGTACTGCAAATATTCCATTTTTTTTCCTGATCGAGCAACCTTTTACACAATTTTACTTCACCATTCAGGCTGCTGTATCTACGAGATGACTTCTCTCAAGCCTGCATTCAAAGCTTTTGTAAGTTTCAATGGATTCTACAGTCTATCTACACATATACTGCTCTAGTCTTTATTTTGGCTGTAAGCTATTGCATTTTCAGTTACCCCAGGGAAACAAGTTTAACTTAATGTATCATTCACTGTTGTTTATGAAATGTGATTCTCTATAACTGAAATTACTGTGATCCTTTAACGCATTGCTAGAAACTCTTGGCTAAAACTTTATTTTAGCTATATTATGATTAGATTTCTATGGTCAAATAAAATTAGTAGGTTTACATAACATTTAGAGAACTTAAAATTTTAACTGATAACTAGTTGATAGTATTTTCAAAGCAAAAGTTGTAAATACATGTTTCTGTGAGCCTTTATACAATATTCACGATTATAGTTGACTTGTGTTCTTGAATGAGGTGCTGCATTGTGTAGTGCCTGCGTCTAGATTAAACTTTTCCTCGTATATAAATGACATTCATTGTTTGTCTACTTGTAAAAGTTGATTATAATCTCCGTTATTGTTTTCTTAGACTTTGCGGATTTTTATCATATACAGGATATGCAGGGTTTGATAAATAAAATCAACAAATCAATTGTGGCTCCTCTACCGAGTTCCTATACTGGTGCATTGTAAGCTTTCATTATTCTCCTCTTCTTTGAAACATTTTGCTTTACTGGTAGACCTAAAGGATTGCCATTTCACTATTTCTATCGTTCATGTGTGCAGTAGGGGACTAATTAGAAGCATGCTCAGAAAAAGCCCTGAACATCGACCAACTGTATGTATATATAGGGAATTTTACTTTATGTATCAAAACCTAGTTAATTTTACTTCATGTATCAATAGGCTGCAGAGCTGCTGAAGCATCCACATCTTCAACCGTACGTGCTTCAAGTCAATCTAAAGTGTAGCCCTTCACGGGCGTGCTTCAATTACAATCGCAAAATCAGATTTAAAGATGACAAAATTGATCCTATTTACAAAGATAGAAAAAGGATATCACTAGGAGATGAAATGAGCTACAAACTTGGTGACACTGTGGAGCAGAAATCCTTGAGTTCCACTCGAACTATTAGAGATTTTTCTGAGTATCAAAATCGAAGGATAAAGAATCTTTCTGTCGGCAGCAGTCAAATTGGTGAGATAGGCGTTGAGAAAGCTATGAGTGGAAAACACACAAGAATGGTTAAAACCATAAAACACAGTCCTGTTAGAATTTCAAGAAATCCTAGGGCACCAGTGGAGACCTCAAAGACATTTCGCACAAGACCAAAACATGAACCGGTATGGCCATAAACATTGCTGATGCATACTAATTACTCTTTAGTATAATACTTCCCATATCATAAAATTTTAACTATGAACTTTTAAATAAACTTGTCCTACTGTTTGATGGAGTATTGAAGTACACATAAGATCAAAAGCCGTCCTTTGTCTGACTAAGCTGCCAGGTAACCTATATGTTTAGTTTGAAGGATTGGTCGAAAAGTTGTTTGCAATTATAACTACTGGCATAAACATTATTAATCTTTATCGATTTAGTGTTTTTGTAGTCATAATTGCAATTGTTCAGTTTTCTCGAAAAATTACTTGCTACCGATCCTGTTTTGTATTTTATTTGCATGTTATACTCACAACTGGTAATTGTACTTCCAATACAGATAGCATCGCGAACTCCACCTGATAGAAGTGTTCATCACATTGTTCGTAGAGCATCTCTTCCTTTAGCTACAGCTACATTCGAGAGCCATCACAAGTGCAATCTTGATATTCTTCACCGACTGGAGTCCCCTGATGTCTCAGTCAACTCCCCTCGAATAGATAGAATTGCAGAATTTCCATTAGCCTCCTATGAAGATCCTTTGTTGCCTATTCGCAGACTCTCTTCAGCTCATGGCTCTTCTACGACCCCACACTACGGTGATCGATCAATCACAAAGGACAAATGCACAGTCCAAATCTTCCGAACCGAAGGCGACCATGGGAGCCACTCCTCAGACCGAAATCCGATCGCCACAGACATGTCCAGCCGGGGATCATCAGAATCAAGGCAGAGGAGGTTTGATACCTCATCGTACCAGCAGCGAGCGGAAGCCTTGGAGGGTTTGCTGGAATTCAGTGCTCAGCTGTTGCAACAGGAGAGGTTCAACGAGCTGGGGGTCTTGTTAAAGCCGTTTGGTCCAGGAAAAGTCTCCCCGCGAGAAACTGCAATATGGTTGACCAAAAGTTTCAAAGAAACTGTACAGTGATCTATATGATCATTAGGCCCTAATCTTTGCATAGAAAACCAGCAGAAGGGTGATCATAATACTCATTGACACCAGACCTCAAAAAGTTCTTGCCACAGTGTTGAATTTGCAGTTGCTGTTAGGGTTACAAGTGAAGTCTAAGTTAGCTACTCGATCTACTTTGATGATATTTTTATCATCAAATTACAGGTACTGGAATTTAGAAAAGTACTGAAACTGCTGCAGTTAGTTTCTGTCATATATAACTTTTAATCACATGTTAAATAAAAGAAAGCACTTGACAGATAAGTATGATGCATATATAATTACTTTGAAAGTAGTTTGGTTGCTAGGATTTTTTTTGTTGTTATTTCTTATGATGTGTTTAGTGGAATCATGTTTGGGCAGAAATTAAATCCCATTTATTATTTTTTTTTATGAAGGGAGTTCCATTCCATTAGCCATCCATATATAATTATTTAACTGTCCTCCAGTTAGTTTTTTCAGATGGGATAATCCTTAGCGGGTGGGATGACTTGTCATGAACCTTTACACGGCAAGGTGAGGTGGGTTGGCTCGTTATTCTAGTGGGTTAACGCGCACGACATAAATGGATGACTTTACCTTTAGTATATTGTTTTCATTATTATCTTTTGTCGATATTTTCCACCTAAATCTTAAATACGGATGTGTAACAGTAACTGTTACACATTGTAATATTTATGATATCGTAGTTGTTATAACGTGAATGTTATGTAACTAGGTTGAATCCGTATTATAATAATTACGAAATCATAGTTATTATAACGCATGTATAATTAGTGGCGGATCTAGGAATTCAAGCATTGAGGGGCAATCATGGCGAAGATGTCCTGCATCCTTAGCTCTTGCAGCATTGCCCTTCTTCCTTCCTATGCACGTTCTCTCCGGCAGGTCTGCTTATTGGGTTACCTTACCTAGTTTCAGATTTGTACAACTGAGTTTTGGCATTTCTATCTCGTAGGCTTTATCGCTGAGAAATTGTCTCTCGATCGAGCGGAGATCCACTGGTAAGGTGCGAAAAGTAGGTCACTTAGTGATGCAGTGTAGATCTATGCACTTGATGCCCAAGGTGGTTGGAGTTTTGTTGGCGGATCCAAAATCGCATACCAGCCCAAGGCTTAAGGATTCGCTCGAAGGAAAACAGTGTTTCGCCTGACTGCGAGTTGTAATTTCCTCACCCCTTTGATTTTAGTCGTGCATTTTTATACATGTGATTCTAGTGTGGTAGAAGAATTTTCTTTGCATACAGGGGTTTCATTGCCGGTAAGGGGCGATGCCGATAGGGCAAAAGCAATTCCAACTCCCATTCCTAGATTAAAAGACATCTCGGGTTTCCTACCTAGGTTAAGCATTCACATAGTTCTGGTCAGTTCAACCATAAACAGATTGTCATTCATATAAAAATTGGAGGGGGCAAAATGAATCTTGCACCATACAAAATCACTGATATAGATATCTGCTCCGACACTTAAGCACGCAAATATGTGAATATGATGAACTAACTTTTTCTAAAAAAAAGTGATGAACTTTAGCTAGGTCAGAGAAAGTTTAGCTGTCCATTATTAGCATAAAAGATCAGAGAAAATTCAAAAACTATATTTAGTTCTTGCTAAGGCTAGATCATCCAATTCATGGTGTTCATTATTCAAGCACTTGTAAATCAAAGTCAATAATTTCTCAAGAAAAATTAGCAAAATGATTTGACATGAAAATAATTGTCCTGGATTTAAAGAGATCAAAATGGATGATACCATGCAATCACTTTTGATGTAGGCTCTTATAGTAGAAAAAAATATTTTGCATCTTTCGAGAACTTTAGTTTAACAAGCTTAGTTGACAAAGAACAATTCTCAGATAAAAACTATGACTTCTCCTCAGTTTAAAGTAATCATTATATGTTTGTTTACTCAACTCAGTCGAATAACCTAAAACCTAGCTTGAACAAGTACGGCAAATTCCATTAGAAAAAGAAATCAGTATCTATGTTAAGAATTCTTGAGGAACTTCTACTGATCACTTCTATTAGAAAGGACAAGTTTTTGAAGGTTTCTGAGCAGGATTTGAAGCAATAACAATAAATCAAACATTTAAGCTGCAACTACAAGTCTACAACATATAGGAACGACTCGATCTGCACAACATACCTGGGTCAGGCTGCATTGATCCAACGATAACGTCTCCACCAACCTCCTCCGCCACCTTGGAATCAAACGATGCCGACTTTTCTACTCCATCTTCCTCCCACGGCTTCTCCTCTCCATCTCTGTCGGTGGAAACTTATAATACTAGGGGTTTCACCGTCAATAGAGAGGGGTATTAAAATTTTGACAATCTTAATTATTTCTTTGAGTGTTTTACACCATTGAATTTAACTAGTTGATCAGGTTGAGCATGGGTAGAATGAGTTGTATAGTGAAATAGATTGAGCAAGTTGAGTAGCTTAAACATGTCGAGATCGACAAGAAAATTTAGTAAGTTGACCAGGTTGAGCAAGCCGAGCTAGTTAAATGGATTGAATAGAACAGATGAATCAAATGAACTTACTAGGTTAAGTGGATTGGGCAAATTGAGTTGGTTAGATATGTCAAGATTGACAAGTGAAGTTGGCAAGTTGGCTAGATCGAGCAAGCCTAGTGAGTTAAATAGATTAGAGAAATAGATGAATTGACTAGGTTAAGTAGATCAGACATATCGATGAAGCTAGTTGGCTAGATAGTAAGATGTGTTGGATGAACTAATTGTGGATCAATAAATTAAGCGAGACAATAGATCGATAAGTTGTGCAGGTCAGGCAGATTGGAGTAGGATGAACTAGACGACGACGCACTGAGAAAGTTAATTGAACCAAAGCAAATTAAACAAGCTAAGAGAACTACATTCACATCCTTCATGCTTAGCAATGATTTAGACATTAAGTTCTTCATTTTAACAAATCATAACAATACAAACAAAGACATTCTCAACAGCTTGATGTTGATAAAATTGAAGGAGCATACAATGTTTGTCGATCGTTCAACAAAGACTTGGGTGGTGTATATTTAATCATACGAAGAAGAAAAATGTGTGAGCTAGGATTTTCAACTCACTTTGTCTTCACAGTCACCCCATCTTTTCGCCAATGGTAAAGTTATTACGACTCTGAGACCTTGATCGGTGGGAGCTTTGTGCATGGGCTATTTTCTTTTATAAGTCCAACTTTGCATTAATGATCCAACATCAGTAGTTCGGGTCATGAGGTTGTAAAATCCTAAGCTTTGGATCACACTTTTGACCACCATGGATGGAATTAACAGGCCATTGAAGTTCTTCAACACTCAAAAAACCACCCTCGAAATTGTTGGTTTGTAGGAATTGCACTTCTTGCTAGGCGTGACCAGAGAGCTCAGATACTTCTCTTTACCATCACAAAGATCAAGAACAACTCATGTCAATTCAGTTCATCACTTGTTGGAGATTCAACAAAAAGAAAGTATTTCAATTCTCAAATTCATAATGCAGCATTAAGATGATAGATACAAGGATCAAATGTTACTGATGTTAGGGTCGAAATATGCTGGTGTAAATAGTTCGTCGCACTTGTTGTCCTGTTTCATGAGGATGATATACAGCAGAATTACCCACAAAACACACTTACAATGCTAGCACTAAGATTTACTTAATATCCACCTCAAGAAGAGGTGACTAATCCAAGGATCCACACGCGATACACACTCCACTATGAAAAATACTTCTTTTCGATGGCAGCTAGAGGCGGAGAAGCCTCGTACAAACTCACACAACCAATACAATACACACAAGAAGAAAATACAAAAGATACAAATGAAAACTTCTTCTTCTTGCTTGTTGCTTGTTGTTGTCTCTTAAACCTTGGAAGTGTAGCTGCACTTGTCCCCAAGAGCCTTCAAGATCTAGCTGTGAAGGTGGAGAAGTCGCTGTAATCTTCACTGTGATCGTGCGGAGAAGAATGCCGAAGGACTGTAGAGGAAAGCGCTCTCCAACGGCTATAACCTGCGCAACGGTGGAATCCCAATCGATTAAATTACTCTCAATCAATTGAGAAGGCTTTGAATCAATCGGCTGATCGATTCAGAGCGCCTCTGTGCTCTCTGGAAATCACCTGAATCGATTGCCCTATCGATTCAGCCTCTATCGTGTGATTTCCATCGCTCCAATCGATCAGCCGATCGATTGGAGGTTCCCAATTGATCAGTCGATTGATTGGGAAGGCTTCTGTGCTC
>JBBMJZ010240955.1:0-18989 GCA_037833815.1 Zingiber zerumbet
ATAAGCTAGAATGATTTCGTGGTCTGGAGGAATTTCGAAGGCATTTCGGAGGTTCTCGGCGTCACCCGCATCAAACCGGGTCTCCATGGTACTGTACCAGAGCCTAGGAGCGGGTTCGGATGGCCGTGAGGAGCTGGCCATTGCTAGAAAATAAGAAAACAAGGTCGACGAAAAGAAGAGACGGGCAGGAAACGCGACAGGCATTGGAAAGACGCAAGAATCTGAAAGAGCTACAGAAGGTCGCAAAGAGCTTACAGAGAAAAGAGAAGAGGTCACCGCCGAGGAAAATAGAGGGTTGTCGGAGCTCTGGTTGCGCAGGAAACCGCTAGTAGCTATCGAAGGAGAAGACACAAAGTGAGAAGACTGAAGGAACGCTGCGGCTTTATAAAGATTGGGCTCGGCCGACCGGAGCCACCCGATCTAGGTTACGAGAACCGAAGCACAAATCCAGCCGTTTAATTCAAGCTGCCAAACATCACATCAGTAGCTGTCACTTCGGACATGCGGCTACTGCAATGGCGACACGTGACTCGCTCCTACTGGGCAGCATTTAATGGGCGCCATTAACGAGCGTAGGCGCGTGCTCGACCTTAATGGAGGTGATTTACACGAAGTCCAAGGAGATTTGGGTGACATCAGCATTGACCACTCTTGGCTAAGGATACAAAATGGAGGATTCTCCCAAGTGCAAATAGGCGAAGTGCCGATCGGCCTCAAGAAGCAGTCCCAAGGCCGCTCGACACCCTCAGACGAACCGATCGGAGTCCAACCGGTATCATGGCCGATCGACCAACCGATCTCTAGACTAATTGTCCAGTCAGTTGGACTTGCAACCTCCTTCAACTAGACTTGAGGGGGAGGCACGTGATCCAGTGGTAAGGTGGGACCCCACCCCACAGAGGGTCATTGCCATGTGGAAGATCAAAGTCAAGGTGGCCAATGCCATCATGTGTTCGTCCGATCGGGCAACCCACTTTCTCGATCGGAGTAAGGGATATCTGATCAACTATTAGCACAGCTCGGCCACGCACCGAGCTTTCGACGCTCAGAAAACCAAGTATCAGCAGAGCATCTGCCGAGCGAACATCCCGCTCGGCACGGACAGTGGAAGGATGGCTGAGCGACCATCCCGCTCGGCCGGAGGACAGAACGACAATCAAGTGGATGAAAGCTGGCCGAGCGGCCACCCAGCTCGACCCAAAGACAGAGCAACTGCTGCCGAGCGACCCTTTCGCTTGGCCTAGTCGCAGACAAAACAAGGATCAATCCATACCCTCTTAGGGACTCGCGCCACCGACAGACAACATGGTTGGCGGCATGGTCAAGCAGAGAATCATACGATGGAAGCTTCCACTGTCTTGTTAGAGATATGCTCGGGTAGTTAAGGTATGATGTCAGGGACACTTTCCGACATGTCTTTTAAGGGAAAGCTTTGAGAAGCGTGCACGCATCGAGAAGCGTGCACTTGCGCTCTCGAGGTTCTATATAAGGAGTCTCAAGCTTCATCGGAGGTAAGTAAGTTCTACTATAGCTACTGTTACGCTGTCTCTCTTGCTCTGCTCCTTTGTTCCACTTTCCTACCGCCGGTGATTTGACTTGAGCGTCAGAGGGCCAACCCCGGGGGAACCCCTCCCTGGCTCGACATTGACGCTTTGTGGTTACAAGTTCATGTCATTTGCCTAGTTGGAGGTCTACTCACGGTCAACAGAAGCGCCACGTTCCCAGCGTCCGTCGCCTCGACTTTCGGACATGATCACTAACGGTACACAACTATGTCATGTTTCACTGCTATCACACTTAGTTACTTGAGGTGACCTCACGTGGGGCAACCACATGAGGCCACGAGACGACCTCACGTGGGGTCGTTGTCCGTGGTCGAGCAGAGCCATGTCTATAGTTGCAAGGGGCTGCCATCCGCAATTGCACAAGGTCATCATCCACAGACCACAACCACATGAAACCAATGTAACAATCACCTTCTCTATATTGGCCCTGAGATAAATTGATGGAGGTACTGAGAGCAAACGTATTCGTCTTTTACCATGATAAAACGAATGCAACAAATGCCTACGTGATTTGAGGAGACTATCCAAGCTAAGTGACTAATAGCCTAACTTTAAAGAGATGAAGGTGTTGGTCTCTTAGCAAAATTAAATATAAATCATAGCATTGATTTTTTTTATATATAATTAAGATATCGGACTTCATTTGTCTAATCCTAACTATATCTACGCTTCGTCGTCAGTTCCCAAGCCATCACCGGCAGTGAAGATACTCCGCACATCGCCGCCTTCACCGCCACCGCCATGACGGTGAGCGCAATGCCCCGTTTCTTGTGAGAGCGCCGATCCCCTACGTCTCTTCCACGGACAAGATTCATGGAATTATAACAAATCTAGATAAAGATCAAAAGGTCGTACTTACCGTTGACCAAAGTTTTTTGTCTGACCAAAAAATCAACGCTTCACTCTGAATTCCGATTTTATTACATTCAGCATCATCTTTATTCGGTCTGAATGACCCCTCTTTCAGACCCTCAGGTACCTACCATGTGCTCATGATTCGATGAAGCCGCCATTCACGCCGAAGCAACATGTTTGACAAAGGGGAGAATAAGTCAACGATGAGCATAAGATCTAGCTGATTATATCCATTTCAATTTCCCACGGCAAACCTAATTCACGAAATCAATGCAACAGATGCCTACGTGATTGGAGGAGACTATCCAAGTGACCAATAGCCTAACTTTGAACAGATGGAGGGATACATTTTTCTTGTAACATAAAGACTTGTAGTTCTTATTTATACCCCAAGAACTCTGCCTTCACTTAGCAAGTCACTGCTTCTCTGTTCCTTTGAGGCTAATTGAGTTGCATGGCTTCTCCAATTCAATTCAACATCCTCTTCTTCTTTTTCTTCTTCTTCTACTTCTATTGTGTTAATGCTCAACCGCCGTCACCGGGCTACTACTTGAGCTCCAAGGTGCGATCATGGAGATTCTACCAAGCCTACAGTACCCTTTGGGGCGCTGAGCACCAATCGATTTCGCATGATCAATCCAGTGTCACACTTTGGCTCGATAGCAATTCTGGTAACACCATGCTTTTCCTCAATTGTGCATCAAGCTTATACTTTTAGCTAGGTCGGAGCTCAAATTGTCTATTTATATGCACTATTAGGGAGTGGATTCAAGTCGAACCGGCCGTACCGGAACGGCTACTTTGGCGCCTCAATCAAGCTTCAAAGTGGCTACACCGCGGGTGTCAACACTGCTTTCTACGTAAGCGAAGGCGATTGAATTGCTTGAATTAGTCGTAATTTGAGGGCGATTCGATACTAAGAACTCGGGAATGAATGACATTGTTTGTTGGTAGCTATCCAATGACCAAGCTCACCCGGGACACCATGACGAGGTGGACATTGAGTTCCTTGGCACCACCCCTGGCAAGCCCTACACTCTGCAGACTAATGTCTATGTGAGGGGCAGCGGAGACGGCAGGATCATCGGGCGGGAGATGCGGTTCCACCTCTGGTTCGACCCGACCACCGACTTCCACCACTATGCCATTCTTTGGAACCCTGATGAAATAGTGTGAGTGTCGTCGGATCCAAGAGTGTGTCGTCGACTGTGAGTTCGTTATTGAGCCTCCTAATTCTTGCAGATTTTTTGTCGACGATGTGCCAATTCGGAGGTATCAGAGGAAACTCGAGGCGATGTTTCCCGACCGGCCGATGTGGGTGTATGCCTCAATTTGGGATGCATCATCATGGGCCACGGAAAATGGGAAGTACAAGGCCGACTACCGGTTCCAACCTTTTGTTTCGAGGTATGCTGACTTCAAAATAGGAGGGTGCTCGGCCTACGCATCGCCGGCGTGCCGGCCAATCGCCTCTTCACCGATGGGCTCGGGTCTGAGCCGACAGCAATACGAGGCAATGCAATGGGTTCAAAGGAATCACCTGGTTTATTACTACTGCGAGGATTACAGTAGAGATCATACTCTCACTCCCGAGTGTTGAAGCACAGTGGATGTATAATTCAAACATTTAAAGCATTAGAAGCGACTTGAATGTTTAGTTTGTAATCATGTGAAAGGAATAATCGAGTGGGTTTTCCTTCTTACAATAAGAAGAAATTTTCGTTTCATATATACATAAATATAAATTAGTCTCTTATTGACGTCCCCTTGTCTTTTACAAAAAGATATAAATATTCTATAAAAAATAATTAAAGAGATACCTATTAATTCATAAGAAAAAGAATAGTTCTTCGAACGCACATTAAGTTAGTTAGTGTAAGAAACTCCCTTCAAAGAACATCTCCAAGCAATATCAAATTATCATTTTTGTCTTTGTAAATGTTGACATATTCACATTTATCCTAACCTTCCTCTTTGGAGATATATGAGAATCAATAATTTACAACAATAATTATTGAGAAAACAAATAGATATCAGTTTAGTTTGTGATAGTAACAACGATTAAGTTGTGCTTGCCTACCTAAGGAAAGTTATTTAAACATATTATCTAAGGCCTCCCTCATCTCTTTGTAACCCTGGTAAATCTCGAGGTTAATCTTCCTCAAGTAAGAGTCCCATCCATGCTAACTATTCGCCTTCGTCTTTGCTTTCAGTTGTGTCTTGTCATTACATCAAACAACTATAGGTAAAAAAATATAACCACCCTAAACATATAAATTTCACATCTTTGATTCAAAATTAAAAACTTACTTCGTCACCAGGGATGCACTGACACTCCTACGACTAGAGTCATCTTCTCTGGTAAAGAATCGACGATGTAAATCTCATCCTCCGAAAGTGCTCATTTTCCGCTCAGCACTCATTCTCATAACCCATGAATCGATCCAAAACTCTATCCATGTCTCAAACTATCGTTGACTTGGCATGTCGCTTTGCATTGTTGGGCGAAGGTGAAGGGACGATGGAGAAAACTCATCGAGATGGAGAGGAAGGAGAAGGGCTGAGAGATTTGTTTCTTTTTTTATCGTAAAAATAAAGTGCTTAGTTTTTTTTTGATGAACAGTGAAAATAAATAGGGTATTATGGGAAAAAATTGGGAAGGGATACACGATTTGAGCAATTTAAAAATAGACCAAATTTTGGGTAATACGCAAAACAAGGTATGCGGTTTAGTAAAATGCTTAATTTATTATATACTTATACAATTAACTAAAGTATAACATCCATGAAAAGCTCATAATAAACTTAGGGTAAAGTCAAATGACGTCGTTTTTTTTAATCACCAAGAGAACCCCCTATTTCAATGTTTTTTATAAGGATGTTGCATCCCAAGTATAATTACACAACTACCTTCCATTTTTATAATAGCACTTATTCAAATTACTATCTCTGTTTTAGTTTTTTTTATAGCCTAAATTTGTAGCAATTACGAATATGTAGTTACTACAGAATTGTTACAACTACGAGTTATGTAATAACATCTACGATTTTATATTTGCTATAATATAAAAAAAATTTAAGACAAATTATTCAGAGCTTCTAATAAGGATTTAAACAATATTTTGAATCTAAAACCAAATCGTTATGAATTTTACTCTGTAATTAATTATAAATCTTTGAACAAGTTTCGATTTGTTATACTATATGTCGTGAGGTTTTACCCTAGTTAAAAGTTATGACACCTCAAAGTTTAAAATTTAACATTCACGTTGTAACAACTATGAAATCATAACTGCTACAACTACGTTGCAATTCAATTGTAGCAGCTACGAAACTGTAACTGCTACAATGTGAATATTAAACCTCAAACTTTAAGAGAATTTTTGACTCGGATTGAACCACGAGACACGTAATATATTAAATCGAAACTTATTTAGACATCTACAACTAATTAGAAGATGAAATTCATAATGACTTGATTTCTAATTAAAAATATCATTTAAATGTTTTTAATTCCATATTATAATAGCTAGGAAATCGTAACTGCTACAACTATGTAGTAATTACGACGCTATAAATGCTACAATTAAGCTAATTGTAGTCACTACATAATCATAACTGCTACGTATAAATTCACAGCTGTTATAATATGTCAATTTAAATGGGAATGAGAGATAATGTTGTAAATTAATTATTATTATATATAATAGAGAATAGTTGAATCATTATATATATGAGATATTAATAAAAAAATCAAGATAAAACACCCCTTTAACCATTCGATAAACAAGGAATATCCTGTTGACTTTTGACTATAAATTTGTCACACTGTTTAAATTCTTTTAAGCTGCATAACGTTTGAAATTTCAAAATTTATCAAAAAGCTCAAGCTCATAGTACCTTTGGACGTCACTCATTACCGTCAATTACCTGAAAGCACCTTTGTTTTTTCAATTGACAATTACAAGTTACATGCAGAATAGAAGCTGCGTGATTTTTTTTTTCCTCAATTCTACACACATCAGAATAAACTGAACATATTATTTCATGCAATTAACGAGTCCGCAAGCTGTCACAAAATCTATAATTATAATTACTTTTTAAAATAATGAATGACGCTACCTTGAAAGAAACTTAATCATATGAATTTGAATTGCTTAATTCATTTATTTGAAATTTCAGCAACAGATATCCGAAAGACTTGCAGAAATGTTGTTAAGGAAAGAGAATCAAACTCAAAGTGGGCACTTTTTCATTCCATAGATGATAAAATGTTTTTTAAAAAATAAATTTTTTTCTCGAAGCGATATTGTTTAGTTGCAATGGCTTCAAAGAGAAATTGCACGATAACAAACAAAATAAAATGTAGATTCTTTAACCTTCAAGTCGCAATCAGTTGTTTACTTGTTTATGATCTATCTATGGAGTAATACAACGAAACAGTTAAAAGTAAATCCAAATGGATACATAAAATCTGAACCGAGAAAGATGAAAAATGTTGCAAAAAGAAAGCAGATGTTTGAACTCAGAGGACATCTGCTAAAATGGGAAAGCCTTCTAAAACTTCAGGATGCTTTAAACTGCGAGATATCATAAAGAAGAATCTATGCATCTAATCCAACAAGTTCAACATCTAGCTTTTAGTAACAAAAATGTCTATAGCTGAGATATCATAAACCCGCCCCAGATGTCTGTTTTTGTAGTTCTTGCTGATCTTCTACCTCAACCAAAAAATAGTGGAAGGAGAGACTCATAATTCGGTGTCAGAGGGTAAAGCAAGCGTCACATGATCAGTCATCATTGATTCCTTCCATCCTGCATTTTTTTTAACACTAGTTAACAGATTTCAGAACTTTAAAAAGGTAATTATTATAAAAATAGTCCAAACGATAGAAAAACTGCTTGTTGACTTGTGAGACCTCCAAAATAGAGCACAGAAGATAAGGGGCACTTACTCTCTGCCAGAAAGGCCTTTGCAATATGGCTTGAGAAGAGTCTGGGGAATGCCAAATCTGAACTATCCAAGTCAATGATAGAGTCCAAGCATTTGCTAAAATCATTGCCACAAGCATTCTCAACAGGAATATGATTAAAAGGGTGAGCATGTAATTTATTAAACTCTGCTCCTATTTGATCTACAGCAGAATCTACAATGTCATGGCACAATGGGTTCGGTGGTTTTATGTCTATTAAGTTGGCTGAATTGAGACTCGAGACATGTTCTGCTAGCTTAGAATGTTTCAGCACCAACGGTGAACCGTTTCCAAGGTCAACGCTGATAGAGCCAATCAAGACTTCACACTTGCTGTTAATTTCATTGCCATCTTTCTCTGGCTTTGTTTTCTGCGTCCCAATAATAAGGTCGTTGGTTGAAGTTGTGGGAGATTTTGCAAATGGAGCTTCATCATGGTAGCAACTACTTGGAGGAATTTGTGTCAACAAAATTTGACCACTGATTGGAGTTAGCTGGCACTCACAGGATTTAGTCTCCAGTTTCTGATCTACAAAGTCAACATTAACCTCTTTTGGAGAATGCAAAAACATGTTGCAATCTAAATGGGGTTCTACTTTGCAGTATTTTGTTGGCTGTACACACAGTAACTTTGGACTAGCTTTTGCTGTGCAAGTGTCAAAGCAAGAGACAGATGTAGGTATTGGGCTTGATGTTTCTGTAGACCTACATGTTAACCTGACAGAATCATGTGAATATGGCTCAGAATTGTTTTTGGTAGTACCAGTTGCAATGGCCATTTTTCTCTCTTTCTGCCTCAGTTTTTTCAACCTTTTCCTTTCCTCAAGTTCAGTTTGCCTGCAGAAACCACCATAAAATTCAAGGGCTAAGAAAGAATTATCATGGGAACTAAATTAGCACTTTGTTTGTCTTGACCACCACATGTTCGTTCCTATGCCACATTGGATAAGAAACTATTCATTGTTCACAGTGGAAGCAACAACGCTCAACCCCACCCAGCAATGTTGATATACAGGTTGGAGCCCACATTGGCAAAATTAAATTAGCACTTTTATATGTATAGAAGATAGAGTTATCATCTTATATAACCAGAAATGCTATGTTATATGCGTATTTATTACCCAAGATAATGGACTTATCATAAGCAAGTTAAGTTGACTGAGCAAAATTTATTCAAAGATAAAATAAAAACATTCTCCACACAATCTCTAGTTATCATAATCAGACTAAATTGACCAAGTAAATATGTTCAGACAAAAAAAACTGTCACTTTCCACATTATCTAAGTACTAACTACCATTTTTCAATTTTCACTAAGCATTCATTCCAAAATTAGGGCTAGATTAATGATAATAAAATAATGAATAAAATGGCTGTTTATTTGGGGAGCAAATATATACAGCTAACCCCAAATATCTGGTACATTCTGCATCTTCTCATTACATTAGTAAGATAATTATATGTCTACTGCCTACTGGAATATATAAAGGTCACTTGATCCAGTCCTGAGCATCATTCCATTAATGAATTCTAACTTACTATACACAAGACTTAAAAGTCTCATACAACTAAAACAATCGGTAATCTTTGTTATGCACTTGGCATACAGTTTGAATAAAGGATTAAAGCCTAAAATTGTCTACCATCTCATACCAAGTTGAGAAGTATGGTCTTATTCTCATCTAAACCAATCTGTCAAATATATACAATTAGAATTAAAAGGATTTTTGTCCATTAAAACTGAGCAACAAGTTGTAGAATCACATTTTGAGATTGCAGATCGTGAAATTGCTGCCTTATTGCAAATTCTCTTTTAAGTGAAGATTTCGCCTCACTGACTATGGTAGTTTATGTGTGTGATAAGGGTAGGGTGTAGTGATGCTTCTACATGGATTATGGTTTTATCTGTGAAATCTAGGCCACCACACTTAGATTGACAAAACTTGACATGACATGTTTTCATGGGACAACCTGAACCACAATTTTACAGATTTAGGTTTGAGTTAGACAAGTTCACGTTATAAATGAGTTGACCCATTTATGACTCACAAATAAGCAGGTCGAATCACCACCGACTTGCATCTCAAGCGGTTAGATTTAAATCATTTTTATTAGTTAATTTAAATTATAAATATATAATCTAACATATGTTATGGATATATATGATATAATAAATATAAACTATAATACAGATTACATTTTATACTTTTGCATAATTAAAAATAATTAGGATATGGTTTGTATATAAATTTTATTTAAGTTTTTTTAAGTCATGTCATATGTCATGTTTATGAGACATTTAATTAAATGGTCATGTGACATGACCGTAAAACCCTTTTATACATGGGTCATGTGCAATTCTGGATTTTGACCTGTTTATTTAATGGGTCGGGTTCGAATCTGAATTAAATGAGTTGCCGCTAACCTAAATTGTCACCTCTAACCATGTTATCTTTGAATAACTAAGCCTTCGTAACACTGACCACTAAGGTATCTAGAATACTAACACTGCCTCATGAGCCATTCTACTGGCAGATAAACACCCCCCATATGACAAATAGGTTACTGAAGTCATAGCTCCATCATGCTTTATAACTCAAATTGGCATAGTTAAACTACACTACTACAGGTAAAAACCTACATGGCCCAAATCTGATGCAGTGAGCACATGAAGGTTGATGCTCCACAACATGTCAAATATAGTTAATTATAGTTATTTACTCCCATCTCTGACTACTGATGTTCTAAATTCCATCACTAATTTCAGAAAAACCTAATAATGAGGTACAATAAGCAACCTTATCGTTTCTTGCTGGTTAACTTTATACAGATGTAATGTCAACACATTGACACCAGAGAACTAACTCATTAATTTTGTTAAACTTAACTATTATGGAAGCCATATCTGATGCCTAAGGACAGATTTATTTTTTGGCTTCTCGCACATGAATGGCTGAAGACGAAAGACCGCATTCCATTTGAGGTGGACAAGACCTGCCCCTTGTGCAAACAGGAGAATGGCCATGTCTTCTTCCAATGCCCCATTAGCAAACTGCAGTGAGGCAGTGTAAGAAGATGGCTCAACATCCAGCAGAACAGAAGCACTGCAGCCCGCTTGTTCCACACACTACAGAGGGTGCACCGTGGCAACAGCCGCCTCACGAAGGCTCGGTATCTAGCAATCACATGTATGATTTATCTTTTGTGGCAAACTAGGAATAGATGCTGATATGATGGCGATGAGCCCAAGATAGATAGGATGTTCCATAAGATACAGATGCATGTCTATCATTTTGCAGGCGTCGAGCATTGTACATTCTGTTTTGATCTATATATTTACCGTTCATCCAAAAATAATAGTTCAATAGTCTAAGCATCTAGATCCCTTCTTTGTCCCACAAATCTCTTGTGGACCTCGTGAACCTCTTTAATTAGCTCACAACAACCCATGTAGTACAAAACTAGGTGTCCCACGCAATTCTCAGCTATAGAACATTTACAAGTTACATACACTTGCACGCTTCTACACAAGGGCATCTCCTTAATTATGGTAAAAGCAGAGGTTATAGGAAGCCGATTATATTACTCAGGTATACTCATGAACTTGTATTTCTGTTAATTAGAAAACTCAATTGATTGGTACCTTTTCTTTGCAATTTCCTCTTCTTCCATAAGCAGACACTGTAATCTTAACGCTTCAATATCTTTCTCAGCATGCCACGACTTGACCTAGCAACCAAATACGGGCAAACTAAGAAGAAACATTAAAAGGTCAAATTTTCAGTACGAGGATTTACCATCATACCAATTTCTGTTCAAGCATAAAACTAGCAAATGCAACCAAATTTTTCGCCTCGATAGAAATTTTTTCAGCATCTCCATTGAAGATATACTTTTGCATGGATAAGGCATTGCCAGCATGTAAAAAAGTCCTCTCGCTTGCATCATCAAGAAGATTAAACAAATCTTGAGATGACAAAGGAAACCTATAAGAACTCCCTTCTACAATATCCTACACAATGCAAATGTGAAATTTACCAATGTGAGACATAGAATAATAGTTTGTACACTTCAACAGACAAAAATGAATTGCATTTTTTCTTACCAAAAGAGTTGCACCAGCCTTCACATACACATGTGGAAGTAATAGAAGGCCAAGGTTCTGAATGAAATTTGTCAATTCCTTTATAATAAAAGAACCAGTAACACCCTGGAAGTAAAAAAATTAACTAATAGCTCTCCCTTTAAATAAAACACAAGACAAAGTACATGACATTTCACTTTTAAACAACATGCCAATTGGCTCAATAAAATCTGCCAAAGGGCAGTTAACAACATAGAATTACAACCCAACACAAACCAATATGTATTTATGGATCTGATATAAATTTGGTGTAGATGAAATCTGTTAGTCTTAAGTGGAAGGATATCTCTGGAGAGATGACACTATAAATATGATAGGAGTCTGATTTTGGTTAAATTTGGTGAATTTTGGGGGTTGATCAAACTTCAATTGAGTTGGATAAGATTTGGCTGGCTAGGATTTGAATTGGGCTTGAAATTAGACTTGAACAATGTCAAAATACGTGCAATTTGGGTAAACCATAGTTGAATAAGGGTAATCTGTTGAACTAGTGTCAAATTTGGATTAATAAAACTGATCATAGGTAGGTTTTATCAAGGTTTAGATGGGGGTTAGCAAAGGGATGACAACAATAGATCATCTTCACACCCTTGCCACCCATCTTCAATCACACTGCCAGTGCCTCTCATCTCTCTGCTCCTCCCTCCCTCATCAACCTTGCTTCTCTTGACAATTGTCAGTATTCTCCACTATCACAGGTGAGAGCCCCACTAACCCTCTTTCCCTAATAACCTCCCCCACTAGGATCCTCAGCCCAAGAAACAGCCAATCACTAATCGAATCCTAGCCGTGCCAAAAATACTCTTTCCCAGGACTCTTTCTCGAGTCCCCCCAAATCTGTCAAGATCCCCATCAAACTAATCAGTCTTTGTTGAAGCCCAACATCCCTTCATTAACCCAATCAGAGATACCCTCCACTCAACTTTCCTTCCCTTACTGTTCAGATGAGATAGTTCCCTCCTTAACAAAATTATCTGCACTGTTCATAACTTGTAAACATTCTCCAATGTGCTCATGTGATCATATCTACAAATTTCTCAACCTTTCCGCTAATATATAATAGAATAGAATGGTAAGCATCTAAGCCCAAAAGATGATAATAGTTAATACAATAATTAAAAACCAACTTCCAGAGAATGTTCTAGACTTACATGATCATGGACAGGAAGACCCATAAACTAATTATCCTGTATCAAGGAGTGAGTCGATTTGAAAACAATTGAAGTTAAGCCTACAACAACAACAAGCAAGCCTTATCCCACTAGATATGATTGGCTTGAAGATTAAGCCTATTGCTAAAAACCTATTGAGTATTCTGTCAGTTTGCCATGAGAAAAAAAAAATCATAACCTGCATTTGTTTTTCCTTAAGGACAAGAGCAATGTAGCAATACAAAAAACAAAATGGTCCTTTGATGTATGTAAGACCAAGGAGGAATACAAGGGACAACCATAACCTAGAAAAGAGCAAGCAACTAAACCATATTATCAAAAATTTAGTAGTTAGCACCCACCTTGTATTACTACTGAGGCAAAGACACATGAAAAAAATGAACAATTCATACACCACCAGTTCCCCAGAAATACCAACATATGTCTATATTTTGAATGTTCAAACAGTTGGATGCAAAATAAGCATTAAGGCTATATAATATAGTAACTAAGAAAATGGATACACAATAATGAATTGAATTCACAACTAGTTCATTTGAAATTACCTCAACAACAGCATCCTTCAAAGAAAGAATATCTTTTGCCTCCTCTATTGGTAGCTAGAAATGCAACAAAAAAATAAAGAATATTCAAAAAATATTGTGAAGCGCAAACTTATCCATCTGTTCAATTAAGAATTTTAGCTTCTATGTTTGCTTCCTCGTGTATTAGAATACTGAATAGATGTTGTTATCAAGGCAAATCAAAGCATTAATAAATGTATTTGAAGAAGCTTACCCTATCCCAGTATTCTCCCAAGAGTACCCTATTCTTCATGAAATCCTAAAAAAATTCAACAAGAAAAAAACATTAGTTAAGAATACAAAGGTTGTGAAAATAATATGGTACCTAGTTTAACGAACTCATAATAAGATAAAGTGCCAAAATGATGGATTGAAGTATGGATATTCTCCTGTTAACAACAATCATCAGTAAAATCTAACATTACAACAAAAAACTAGTAATAAAGATAGCATTATTTTACTAGAAAATTGGCCCAAATAAAGTAGCAAAAGTAACTATGCATTTCACTTTCAGATCACTCTGTAGAAACTCCAAGAAGAAAGAGAAAAAAAGATTATCAAACTACATTAAAGGATTAGATGAAAGAAAGAACCTTAGCAATATTCAAAGACCTACGATGAAGACGAACATGCCGTCTATAATTAATTGTGGAGCAAAAGTCTCTTGAACATTTCTCACACTTTTGAGATTGAACCTTACATTGTGAAAATAAGGACCATCCTGGAATATCTGCCAAAAGTAACAGAGTTTGAATCTATGATCATTCAGCAAGAACAACCAAACATTTCTGATGCTATATGTAGTTACATACATTTTTCAGTCTCACGGTTGACTTTAACATCAACCTGAGAAAGTGTAACATTAGCTTCAGGAACTCTTAGAGCATGGAATTGTTCAGATGCACTCAGAATCATTGTTTAATTGTCTTTAGTACCCCCCCAATGATTGAACATGGTCCATAATTCTAGTCATAATGAATGAAAATAACCTCACAGAAATATAATGGACAAGACTGATGTCATTTTGTTCTGCACTATTGTCAATTTCAGAGTTTTCAAATGGATAGTATTCCTGCTGACTTGGAATATATCACAACATGCACACTGAAGAAATGGATTCTGCTTGGTTTGTTGCATTGTTAAGAGACAATATTCCTTCTCCAGCATTTGTACATCCTGATTTGACTCAACGCATTCAGGTTAAGTGACTTCTGCAACATTAACATTTTAATAAGTGTTAATTTATTGGTAACATAACTGTTTAAAATAGAATGACAAAAGAAATATGATGAAAAGAGTAACACATAAGAATATTGTGATATAAGTAATGATCACAGATCCATGACATAATGTTCTTGAGGTAAAAGAATTTTGTCATGGGAAGCTACAAGAACTGCAACTGCACAATGAAGATACTTCAGATAAATGAGAATGTTTGAATAGAACAAGAAAACTCGACTAGTAGAAATGTTCACATCAAGTAATTGAATTCAATATGAATGCTATCATTGTGTTTTTTCATTTTTAAACAAAACAATCAGTCACTTTTGAAAACCTAATTAAACTTGGCTGAGAAAGGTTGAATCAGGGGGAAATATCTATTAGCATCCCCTTATAGGCTTCATTAAGATTAGGCAATATGCTTAAAATGTTGAATTCATAATATTGACTGCACAAAAGTTTAACATCTAGAATAATAACCCCAGGCCCTAAATCAAACAAGATTGACTTTACCATGCAAAGAAACCAAATAACTCTATATATGGTCAGGTCCTATAATTGCATATGATGGACACTTGCATATACATGCAATGCACATGTATCTGGAGCCTTGGCAACATACTAATGTTTCTGTTATGCTATTCGAGTGTTGAGGATCCAAGCCATGAAAACACCTACTAGCTTGAATGAATGAGAAGACATTATAAGAATTACAGACATGTTGAACAATTATCCGGAGATGACTGATTAAATAACAAGGTGGGATGAATAAGTCTAGTATACAAGGAGAGATTGATAGAATGTAATAAAAATTGAATATCGGTTAGAAAGATAAAATTAATTTCTTTTAGTTTGACTAAGATTATGATTGAACACAGAGCACTTACCTGACCCGAACATTTAGAATGCAACAACTTATTCTTGTTTGATAAAATGTTCAGTATAATGCCTGCACATAAATCCGAGTAGTAGTAGCAGCATATCTAAAGCCTTATACCATGCGAAGCATTCAATATTTCACATAAAACCTGAATGATAGGACTTGGGAGATTGGGATCAAGTATGTTCGAAGATTACGGAGGCAGAGCATTCCTCGTCGGAGATGCTTCATTACTTCCGAATCATAGCCCATGATAATGTCCTAAACTGCCAATACTCAGAACTTGGTGAAGAAATAAAACACGATGTTGAAGAATCAAGTACGCGAAGGAGAGATATCGAAGGCAGTACACGATCCGATAAGGAAATCAGAGAAATCCTATCTTAAACCCCACGTAAAGGGCTATCTATCCGACCTAATGACTGAGCATAAAGAACCACGATTACAAATTACAACAGATATGGTGAAATCCTAGATTGATCAAAGCGAACTACATCTGGATCCACGACGTAGATCCATCTGAATGAAGTCCATCGAACTAATCAAATAAACATCCACTCACCCACATGAAAAATAAACAAAAAAAAAATCTATGGAGTTTTTTGCTCGAAACAGTAAAAAAAACGACTTACTACGAGATGATCAATGACAAGGAGACGGCATTGACGTATCAACTGAGGCAGGAACCAAGAAACCCAAGCGATCTCGCCGGCAGAGTGAAGCGCGGAACCCTAGATGAGAAGGGGAAGAATATCGAGCGGGGGAATAAAAATACTGGAGGAGGAACTTTAGCGGAAAGGAAGGTTCTCCGCCGACCTGGAAGCGAGGCAGTCGGCCTGTGCGTGCCCAAGGAAGAATGTTCGGGTTGTGGTGGATCACATTCGAACCAGTGCCCAATACGGGTCATGTCATTAATCGAATCCGGCGTTCATAGAAGTACGTTACCCATGCATGGCGTAGCCCGAGTCATAAATCAAATTTGTTCGAAGTTTATATCAATCCTCATTGGCTGTTTCCATCTCGATCCCAATCCTTATATTAAATGTTACTTATAATTAAGGGATATTAAACTTTTAAGTTATCATTTCAGGCTATTCAGATTCAAAAAAAAAAAAAAAATTATAATCAACAACCAGAATTGTTAATAGATTTAAGATCCATTATATTATACGTCTAAATTAAATTAAATTAATTTTATTGTATAAAAAGTGAATATAATTTAATAATATCTTTCGTGAATTATAACAAATAATAAAATATTAATTTGCCTTTTTTTTTAAGATATTTATTTATTTATTATTATGAATCTAAGACTAAAATTATTAAAATTTTATAAGAAATTTGAGTAGCTTTCTATTCTTATATTGACTAACATGGAGTTATGCATAATAAGGAACCATAAAACGAAGATCAGTTTTTTTTTTTTTTTTTTTTTTTTAACTTTTTCCTTATTTTCAAATTTTTTTTTGAATATTTCAGACAATTACTCGTTCTACAATTAACACAGAAGTATTCAATTGTAGTTTGGTTTAATAAATGTTTTTTGCCATATTAATTGTTCTAAAATCTACCTGATACGTCAGCGATATTTTTATTCAATAAATTTTAAAAAATATAAATGTAAACTCTTAAATATAATAAATTTATTCTATGATACGGCAAATAAGATAGGCCCAAAGCCACGTCAAAGTCAAGAAAGTTAGTTGAGGTAGCGGTTAAAGTTAAGAAGAGGTTAATACTTGAAGTCGGTATGGGTGAACGGCTCGACAAAATATTCCAGCCGATCGGACCAAAGGTCTGATCGAATTCCCAAGTCTGCCCGACTCGACAGAATCCCGAGTTGAGTCCTCATAAGGGTTGCCGATCGAACCATTTTCTTGATCGGATTCTGAGTCCACTCGGCTTGACGAAATCCCGAGTCGAGTCCTCAGAAAGGCCATTGATCAAACATTTTTTCCGATCGGATTCCAAGTCCACCTGGCTCGACAGAATCCCGTGCCGAGTCCTCAGATAGGCCACCAATCGAACGTTTTTCCCGATCAGATTCTGAGTTCGCCTGGCTTGACGGAATCTCGAGCTGAGTCTTCAAAAGGGTTGTTGAGTCCTCAAAATAGTTGAGTCTTCTAAGGGTCATGCCCTCGAAGATGATCAACACTTCTTAGCTGACCCAACCCCGTTCGAGAGCAAGGTCTGGTCGAGCATTGGATTGACTCAGCCATCCTATTATCATAGTGCATTAATACTGATTAGCTCAACATTCCCTTTTAGCGTCTTGTATAACTGTTGTTAAAGGATTAGGAGAATATTTCCCATGCAAGCTGTATATAGAAAGCTTCTACCCTGCAAAGCATAGGAATTATGGATCTATTCTAGGAAATGTGTTAAAATGTCATAATGGTCAATTCTATTTTGGTAATGCATCTAGATTCATGCAGAGATGAAAAATAATACTATATAAGGGGGTCTCCACCTACAGGTGTAGAGACACAAAGCTGCGCTATGACATTACTATTCATCTTCTCCACCACCGTTTGCTTGACTTAAGCATTGGGGAGTTTGTGTCGGGGACCCCTCTCTATCCCAATGACTGACATTTTTTGCCTCTTTGTGGTACGCGGGTTTGATAGCGATGTCAGTCCCTATTGCTTGAAGTATCCTCGCTATCAATATTAACGCCCTGTAACCAGCGTATCATCTTCTCTGATTCCAAACATAATTAAATTTGACGTCGTCTGTGTGATACGATGAATAAGGTGGTGTAGGTCCCGATAGGCCAGCTAGAGGGGGGTGAATAGCCCTTCAAGTAAGTTAGAAAAAATCTCATACTTTTGCTTAGCAAGGATGCACAATTAGATTAAGAAAATATAAACAATTAATATTAAAGAAAACAACTTAAAAATAATAGGTAAAAAGGTCAGAGTTTACTTGATTACAACTTAGATAGTTGTTAATTCAAGGAGTTGAAAACCTCACTAAAAACTTCTTCGTTGAAGGCAGAGAAGCCGTTTACACACGTTGATAGCTCAGAAGAGATTAGGAAAATTAATATAGAAGTTGTTATTCAGTTGTTGTCGAATTCCTGGCTCCAAGGTGTTGATCCATTGCGGCTGGCAAGGAGGGGTGAATTGCCTGAAAATAAAAAGAACTTTTCTCGATCTTTATAGCTTGATTAATAAACACACTTCTATAAAAAGAAACTAATTAATAAACAGAAAGAAGAGGCACAAGGATTTTACTTGGTTTGTAATCAGGGGATTGCTAATCCAAGACGTTGAAGGCTCACTATCCAATCTCCTTCAGATGGAGAAGCATCTTACAGTAGTTAAAGTACTCAGTTACAAAACCAAACAGAAAGAGAGTTATTTTCAAGTGTTATTGCTTAGCTATTGGGAACAGGGTTGTATTTATAGCCCTAATTGGGGCGCATGGAAGAGTTCCAAGTGCCTGGATGCAGATAGAATTTGATCCACATCGTACCAGATCACAACAAGTGGCTTTGGATAAACTTTCTGGTCCAGGCTCCTGGACCAAGTCTGGGCACCCAGACCTAGCTGAACTAGCTCAACTAGGGTGCGAGCCTGGGTGCCCTGGGTCCGGGAGCCCGGACCAAAATCAAA